>CAWVNZ010001734.1:0-38148 GCA_963930735.1 Dioctria linearis | reverse complement strand
GTTGAGGACTAGCCTCACCTGAGAATAGGGGCACCATTTGGGCAGTTAATTTAACTACCTTTTCATAATTTAGTGGCATTTTTCCGTTGTATTCCAGAGAGTCTTTATTACAAGTTGTAATGACAACATTTTCTGAAACTGACTTAGTGCGGACCTTTGCGGATACCAAAGTTGGTAAATTACTAGTTATTTTTGTAAGAAACCTAACCAAGCTAAGTCGTCGGAAACTTTTACCCGAACGGTGTTCGCGATACCAATTTGTGGATGGTCTGCTACAATGTGAATTTTTCTCCGTTCTCGGGCTGCCTGGAGGGCTTGTATTTTCAAAAGATAGAGACTTTATTGCCGTTTCAAAATCGGAACAAGAAGAACGTCGAGTAGGCAAAACCATAGAAATTTTTTGCCAATTTACAATGAAAACAGTAGACAGGTGAAGAGCAAATAGAGAAGTAATAATTAACGGCAGAAAATTTTGATACAATATTACCCACTGTGAATAAACGTATCAGTAGTTCCGAAAATGAAAAAAATATCTTTATGGGAACAAAGAGTACGAAAAACATAAAAATTATAGAAAACAATCCAGTTTTTGAAAAACGAAATTTTGATTATCAACCACACGAACTTCAGATTTATATTTGTATGTACGGAGAAGGAAAAAAAATTTTCACTGAACACTTAAGACTTATTAAATCAATAAATAAATTATTTCACTGACTGATATATAAAAAAAATATTTTCTCTACTTAATTATAATTATTTTATATTCAATTGCTTACTTTTCCTACTTGTTTTTTTTCTCAATTTTTCTGGGATGTTTCCAGCTGCCAAAACCAGGAATCTCTAGTGTCGTCCGGGAGGGAGGATTATTGAAGTCTTGATTATTTCTTTTATCCGTCTTCCTTCTTCAATTTGGACAGAGACGAGGCCCTCTAGAGTCCCGCGTTGGTGCTTTGCACGTTGGTGAGGAGGTGGCTGCTTGCCTTTATCAGCAGAGGCAGTTACAGTTGACCGACCTCGGGCGTTGGGGGTAACTTAAACGGACCCCTTTTTTTTTTATTCGTGGAGAATCGAGGATTTTCAAGCTCTTATGTTTATATATATATATAGGCAAAAACTGGCTTCCCCCGATCCTACCGGCTGCGCCAAAATGTAACGTTCTTACGATTGGTTACTCGCTGTAACCTTCTCAACGTGTACAGCAAAATTAATTACACCAAGAACTTTTACAACAAAACAGTCGAAAATTTTATAAAACAACTTTATTTATTTTGTTGTTGTTAAATGTTACTACATATGTATATTTCATATACCATATGATTAAATTATTTATTATTATTAGTTCCACTCAACTCGTGCTTTTACTTATATTAACATTAAATCACTTTCAATCGCACTTGCTTTTTGTTTTTTCAACTTACTTTCTAAAAAACAATTCACTTACTGACTGCTAACTGAACTCTACTCAGCTCCAAGTTTATTACATACATCAAAAATAATTCTTACAAAAATAATCAAATTGCTACACATCGTCATCACCTCATTAATTCACCTTGCAATTAAACAAAAAATGAATTAATCATCATTTTCCATATTTCACTTTGAACCACTTCTGGTATCGATATGTTGTGACATTGATCCGACTTACATTTTGCAAATTTATTAATGCAGGTCAGATTTTTTATGTCACAACAAGTGAAATGGTGTTATATGGTTTTCTGATGTTGTGATGATGACTATGTGAAGCAATATCGTAACATTCTTTGTTAAAGTTTATTTGCACTATTGGAAGCGATGTGTACTATTTATTTTTGATTTTGATGTGGTTTGTTAAAGTTTATTCACATGTTTATTTTAGATTTAGTTAAAGTTGAATCACATATTTATTTTGGATTTTGGTATGGTATGTTCATTTTTATACTATTAAGGAACCTGGAACGGGTTTCCCACCGTTCTGTGGATTAATCGCATTCCGTTCTTAGGACTGCCCTGTAAAGGGGGGAAGGATCGCACCTACGGTTATCTTTGGTATACTCTCGAGGTGGCTAGATGGCTCTGCGATTACAATTCACTTAGTAGTATTATTTAAAATTTCACATGAAATGATTATAATATTATATGGGTTAAATTCAAAGTGACCATCTCATAGCTATTGATACTTAGCATTTCACATGAAATGATTATAATATTATATGGGTTAAATTCAAAGTGACCATCTCATAACTATTGATACTTAGCATGTATACAAATTATATAGATTAAATTCAGAGTTACCGTCTCAATTATATATATAAATTCAAAGTGACGATTTCATAAGGAGAATTGAGAACTACCGAGAGCTTAAAACATTAGCACTTAGCAAGTATACCAATTATATAGATTAAATTGAGAGTTACCGTCTCAATTATTTAGATTAAGTTCAAAGTGACTATTTCATAAGGAGAATTGAGAACTACTGAGAACTCAAAACATTACTTAGCAAGTAAACAAATTATATAGATTAAATTATTGAGAACTTCTGAGAGTTTTAAACATTAGCATTTAGCAAGTATACAAGGATAAGACTAAAACTAAAATGAGGTACACCAGTGTTCCTTCTAAACTAATATAATCAAAAGATCTCTACCTCTGCTCGATGACGAATGAAGGTCTATACCGTTGGTTTACCCTCGACAATGAGGTGCTATAACTTTTGTCCCGGAACGGGGTTGTGTGGAGTGTTTTAATGAGTTGCCTCAACAAGGGCGTGGAGAAGAATTCGATTTAAAACCATTGGCTCTGTCCTTAACGATTGCAGGTTAAGATTTTAGCTCTGCTTCCCAGTCAGGTATCCGATATTTAGTGCTTCGGCTTGACGTACATATCTAGTTTGTCCTGAAATGTAAGACCAGAGCAGAATCAACACTTGGGTAAAATAATTGGCAATATACACACAACCAACACCGCATACTTTCGAGAGTGTAACAAACCCCATCTGATACAAGCAAGATGCACAAAAGATAAATATTTAAGCGAGCACTTACATATTCCTAGGACTATAGCTATATATTTAAAAAAAAAAATTTTATGTACCTCTGGGAAGTCATGGGGGTCTCTACAGAAGTAGAGAAGCCAAAGAAAAAGAAACAAAACACAAAGTAACGTAAGGGGGTATACGCTACAACGTGGGGACCACCCACCGAGAATAGAGACTCACGACGGGGCAAAACGAGGGAGGGAGAGAAAAAAAAGGAAAAAGAAAAAAAAACAAGAGTGTTTGCTTGGGAGGTGAACTATGAATGATATCTTTGCAGCCGCACCCAACGTGGGGACGACCCACAAGAGTCTCAGGTGGGGCATACGGTAGACCCTGGGTTTTTGAGACCTAAGATCCCATCTGCGGCCATGATACCAATTCGTCTTGGACGAGGGAGGACTGATTTACCGATAGACGTCATCTACCAACTCGCCTCACCCAATGAACTGACTAAGGAGAGGTGCAGCGATTGATTTATTGGGTACGGCAATGTTCGGGTCGAGAAGACGACTTCGTCGTTAAAATGCCGCTACTTATCGTTCTGTGTTCTGCTGAATCCGGTCGAAACACCCAGGAGATGCAGGAAAGTAAAATCCTTCAGATGAAGGCTAACCCAGAAGGGGTTAGTGACAAAGACTGAGACCATCTTTACTTGATAGTTTAGAGATAATACATTATAAAAAAAAACAATATTCGCTGAGAGTACATCTGAATTCGCTGACGCTATGACATTCTTTTATTGGCGAAAAGAGGAGAAGGGACAGGAAAGTAAAATCCTTCATATGAAGGCTAACCCAGAAGGGGTTAGTAACAAAGGCTGAGACCATCTAAACGTGATAGTTTAGAGATAAAATACTATGAAAAAAAACTACCCTCTACTGAAACTTCATCCACACAGACAGCCGCTCGGAAACTCACACTAGGGAGAAGAATGAAGAAAAGGCAGGAAAGTAAAACTCTTCAGATTAAGGCTAACCCAGAAGGGGTTAGTAACACAATGAAAGAGGTTTATCACCCACCACTGAGGAAGTAGTAGGAGGGTTTGCCATAACCTGTAGTTCACAGGTGAAGCTTGCCGGATGCCTTCTTAGGGCTACCGAGAACTAATCTACCCCTGGTGGTCAAGCCTTTATGTACTGTTTGTGAAATATCCCAAGAGGTTGTCCATCCGGGGTTTTGAGGCGATAGGATACTTGACCGATGCGCTCAGTTATGATTGCTGTCACAAACTTAGGTGCCAGTTTGGCCGCGAATTGGTCAGCCGCGTTACTTTGTACCAAATTTCGCACGAAAACGACCTGTCCCGAGATGAACCTTTACCTCCTCACGCACTATCTGCAGTCTTTGATTGAGGGGAACGTGTTCTGCGGACCCGTCTGATGTTAATGTCAACTTTTGGAGCAGCTGGTATGAGTCTCCGTGCACTACAGGGTGTCTACCAAACATCAAGAAGTACGGCGAGTACTTGGTCGAATCGTGCACGACATTTCGGATGGCGAAGTCGTTTTCGGTCAAGTGGTCGTCCCACCTCCTATGTTCGTTCCCGACGTAGGCGCGAATTGCTGCGAGGACAGATTGGTTCACCCGCTCTGATGCGTTCGATTGTGGAGAATAAGCCGGGGAGAAGATGTGTCTCACACCATATTTATCTAGCAACTGCGCGAGCATTCGAGATGTGAACTGATATCCATTGTCAGAGTGCAGGTATTCCGGGACCCCAAATACATGGAAGACTTGCTTTTCTAAAACGATGACTACTTTAGCGGCCGTGGCCTCGGTCATTGCCTTTTACGTATTGTTAACTCCCCCTTAACAGAAATGTTTCAGTTCCTTTATGTGCCAAATTCCTTCCGATTTCTCTTTATCGTTCCCTAGCTCATACGACCATGTGGAAACAATCGTGATGGTCCAGAATTGACCTAAGTATTTTGGAGCTAACTTGGCGTTATAGAACTTCGCGGCGTCGGACAAAGCGTAGTTCTTTCGCCAGACGGAATCGTGTAGATAGTACCTAGAATCTCTCTTCCGGAGGTTATAAGTTCGCTTACTATTTTCTAACATTTTCACTAGTCTTTTTCTAACATCGGCTCTAACTAGCTCTAGGGCTTCTGACCGTTCTTGAAGACTTCTCTACTTCCTAAGGGTTTATGAGACCCGCCATTAGTTGCCATTTCGGAACGAAAATTTATAACGTAGGGTGTTAGTTTAGTGGACACTTGCGTTGAGGTAAAGATAACACAAGCTACCTTGGGTAGTTGGAAATCCCATGATCGGTGGTTGTCGGCTACATACGCTCGTAACATCGATTTTGTGACCTGGTTAGTCCTTTCTGCTGGGTTAGCTTGCGGGTGATAAAACGCAGTGTACTTTATTGTAACTCCATACTCCTCGCAGATTTTCCTGAATTCTCGGCCTTTAAATTGAGGCCCATTATCACAAATTATGCGTCTTGGAACTCCAAAAAGAAGAAACAGACGGCCCACAGACTTCGCAGTCGCCGAACGAAATGGAAAAAGTAATGGGAACTTACTGAATTGATCTACAATCGTCACTTTATAAACGTAGCCTCGACTTGAACGGGGTAAAGACCTATCAGATCGATACTAATCGTTTCCCAAGGTTTATCCGCAATACCTCGCGTTGCCATTTATCCCGGTGGTTTTTTCAACACCGGCTTAGTCGTCTGGCATAAAACACATTTCTTCACGTACGAACCAACATCGGTCTTCATTTTCGGCCAATAATATTCTTGACAAAGGCGGTCATAAGTTTTTTGTGTCCCGCAATGTCCAGCCATCGGAACGTCGTGAGCTTTATAGATGGTATTTTTCCTCTGGCTTTTTGGAACTACTTTCCTCCAGTTATCCGAATCGAACGCCAGTGCTGGGTATCTTGGTCGGCAATGTTTAAAGAGAACCTCGTCTGCTATTTTCCAATCAGGATATTGGTTAGGATCTTCACTAATCTTTCTTTTCATTGCATCATACCACTTATCGGTAGAAGCTTTATCCTCTGGTATGCAGTCTACTATGGGTACGGCCCTGGAGAGCATATCGGGTAATAAGTGTTCTTTAACTTTCCGACGTATAATATCGAAATCATGTTGTTGCAGGCACAGTGCCTACCTGGCCAGTCTCCCTGTGGGGTCTTTGATGTTATGCAACCAAACAAGTGATGCATGATCAGTCACAACCGTGAATTTCATACCTTCGACGTATGGCCGTAACTTTTAAACTGCCCATAAGACCACCAACCTTTCACGCTCTGTCGTGCAGTAATTTCGTTCGCATTTACTCAGTGAGCGACTTAAGTACGCTTCTCCACACTGAGTGGACCAAACACATTTTTTATTCTTCTTGAGTAAATTGGTAATCGGAGCGATTACAGTCGCAAAGTTATGGACAAAGCGCCGATACCATGCAATCATCCCAATCAATCTGCGTACTGCACTAACTCTCTTAGGGTGAGGTAACTCTACGATACATTTTACTTTGCGTTACGATGAATTCATAGTCTAGGTAGACAAAGACGTGGTTTTCCAGCTCGCCTGATAAAACCTTATCGATCAATCGTTGCCAAGTTGCTGGTGAATTGGTGAGCCCGAATGGCATTCTTCTAAATTGAAATAAGCCCCTCCCTGGGACAGTGAATTCAGTATTCTCTTTGGAACTTTCGGCCATGGGTACTTGCCAGAAGGCTGACTTAATGTCTAGAGAAGACATCTACTTTGCATCCCTTAATTTGTCTAAAGTGGCCGCACATAGGCTAACGGATATTCGTCCTTTCTCGTCACCTTATTTACTTTCCGGAAATTAACGCAAAAACGGTACGTCCCATCCTTTTTTCGTACCATGACTACTGGTGATGACCACGCGCTGTTTGATGGTTCGACCACACCCTCCCTTAGCATATCCTCCAGCTCAGAATTTCTCACTTTCTGTATCGCTGGTGAAACAGGATAATACCTTTGTTTCGTGGGGGGAGCGTCTATTTCTATTACGTACTCTACTTCTGTGCAACATCCCAAGCCTGTTCCCATTTGATACTTCGCTTCCAAGATTAATTCCTCCAGCTCCCTTTGCTGTTTACTAGAGAGATTAGATTTACTTTCCAATGTTGCAATATGAATCGTAAAATCATCATATGAGAAAGTCCATGTATTTGTTGAGAGATTCACAGCTATACACATGCTCTTCCAGTAATCTGACCCCAGAATAATTTGCTGTGGTATCTCTACCACTATTAGTACGTGGCAGGCTCTAACGCGACTTTCTAATTCAATTGGAATACCCATTTCTCCCACTATATCTACTTTGTTCCCATTAGCTAATGTGACGTTCCGTAGCCTCGTGTTCTTTAACTTAAGTCCCATCTTACGTAACAATTCATAACCTGGCCCTACTATTGTGCGAGACGCTCCTGAGTCCAGGAGACCTATAAAATTCACACCAAAACGCAAACTCTCAAGAAGGGACGACCATCATTATTTGCATTAGCAAAAACGTAATCCAGTAAGCTTGTAACTGCGTCGTCCTTCCTATCTAATACTCTTAAAGTTTCCTTGTAAGTTGCGGCTTTTTGGGACCTGTTAGAGCTCAACTCGCGCAACGCTGAGCCCCTCCTTCGTTTCCCAATCTGCGAGGTACTTGAGTAGTAGAACCGCTATTTCTAACGTTCGCTTGCGGATGTGGGTTATTGGAGTTATTATTTCTACTACAATTTCAAGTGGTATGTGTCCTTCGGGGATCCCTTCGAGCTTGACAAAATCTCGAGAGGTAGCCCTCTCGACCGTATTGAAAACATCTTAAGTTGCTATTAGAAACTTGGTTGTAGCTATTATGACTTATCGTTGCGACACGAGGTGTGTTTGTATATACATATGCCAGATCTGATTCTAGCAAGTGGGTATTCCTCCGATTAGGTGGTGGAGCAAAAGCTTCTACCGAAACGCGAACTGACTCCAACTTGCGGCCTAAATCCACAAGGTTCTGTATCCCATTAACCTCAGTCAGACCCAACTATGACTGGTAAAACGGGCTGACGTTCCTCTTTAGGATATTTAACTGTTGGGTTTCTGGCAAGGGCACTCTTAGCCTGGTAAACATACTACTCATTATTGCCACATATGTGCCTATGCTTTCACCTTTACCTTGGGTTCGACGTTTTATCTCTTCCAACAACCTGTTGTCATAATCAACCGGCAAATATTCCTTCTTCAACTCGGTAACTACATCTGTCCTGGATTTAAATTTAGACTTGTTGGCCCTATGCCATATTAATGCCTTCCCATTGAACAAGTCTTAGGCTGACCGGAATAACTGAGACTCGTTAACACCTCTAGCTTCACTTAACTCAGTGACCCGTTCTAAGAATGAATTTAACGACTGACCTTGGTCTCCTGAAAAAGTTGTTTCCCATTTATGCAGTGGTACCCTAGAACAAGAAAGTGAAAGTATTTTCGGAACAGTATATTCTCCCTGCTGCTTTGAATCTTCGCTGGAGATATCGCCTTCGGCCTTTTCTTGAAGAGATCCCAAAGCAAGAACTAGCCCACCCCTGATCTTAGTCTTTTCGTTTACCTGCGCTTGGCCTGTCACCTCACACCTATTCAACCGATATAGAGCCCAGTCTATCTTTGCCAAAGCCTTCTTGTATTCCGGCGAATTCAGATCTCCGACGAATGCAGTTACCAGGTTATGTATTTCTTCCAATTTTTTTCGGAGAACCTCTGTGTCTTCCTCGAATATGAAGGGATATGGATCCGCTGCCAGACCTTGACCTAACTTCTCGGTTTTTAATGAAGCGTGAAGACTTGCTCTCATATCATCTACCCTGCCCGTAGGAAGACCTCGAATTATCAATTCATACGTTAACTCTTCTTGATTCAATCGGTTAACTTCCATGTTAAATTATTTGTACAAAGTCGGCTTATTTGGACTATACCGAAGACTGTATGAACTGTTAGGGTTGCACTTCTCACTAGATATGAAGCGTTAATCTTATTACTTCCCAGCCAAGTACGCCACTTAAGTATGATGAAATATACTTCGAACCACAGTGATTTATAGTCCTCCCTAAAAAGAGGCTGCTTATCCCCAAATTACCGCAACGTGAGACCTGACCTTGATTTAAAACACCCTTATTAGCTCAAGTTTTGAATATCCCAACACCGACCTCGCACTAGGTCGCACTTGGAATGGATATGAGTGGAGAATTAATTGATCACGTAAGCGGAATTTAAATATTTGGGAATAGTGGATGACAGAAGACTTAATTTCGAAAGTTGTTTGACTGTGTAAACAAGTTTACAAGAAAATCGGCAAATTAGGATCGCGAGGTGCGTAACCAAAAAAAAATATTCATACATATAGCACGCTAAGTAGGCCACACTACACGTCGTTACATCGAAAATAATATTCACTTCGTATTCCAGATTTCTAGGAGACGTACGACCATTTAACCTTTGGTCTCAGAAATCAGTTAAAGGTATAGTAAAACTCGAAGGCTTTATGAACGCCCTTGAAAAAAAAAATTGTTGCCTAGACCATTAAAAAAAAAACTACGTTGGATATCCTGTGTACTACTGGTGAGTTATGTGTTAATTACTGGATTTTTTTTTGAATATTCGAATTATTGGCACCACTACTACTAGCGATCAATAGTTGAGCTGTACTATCTTTTATAATTATCAGCAAGGTTTGTCTACACTTGTTTATCTCGATCCTGGGGTACGTTCAGCATTTCCCAACCACATTTAGAATGAACGTTTCTTCGCCACTATCTCATGTGACCCTTTAAACTTTGAACTTTGGAGATTATAAAATAGGAAATATAAATTATTCCCAAGTTGATCAAAATACGAAGGCTAGTCGACTTAGTAATGGAATAAGAATGTATAATAAAGTACTTTAAATATGCTCAATGTTAACATTAACATGTTGCTAGACTTTAGAGAAGTATCACCGCTAGCGTGAGAAATAAGCGCGATCCGTATAATATAGTAATAAATAAAAGGATTTAATAGGTCGTCAACCCATCGATCGTTGATTTAACTACTACTTGTCTACTCCCGTCGGAGTGTTTCTCTGCTCTGCGTGCTCGTGTGGCACCTATATAATGACACTATTGATTTTGCAAACAATATCTGAGCTGAGTTAACTTCTCGGCCCAGGTTAATGGATATATTTATTTATAAAAGGTTAATTATATTTATTTCAAAAATATTATGTATACGTGCTTATATATTAACATACATGCATCACAAATTCGGCTGGCTGGTAACTTTCAATTCGAAAAATTCTACACAAAAGGAAAAAAAAATTTTCGCCGACAATTTACATTATCAATTCGACTCTGAAGAATTGTTCACAAGATTAAAAACAACTTTAATATTTCCACCAAGTTCCAATAGTTCCGCTAACGCACTTACTGTATGGTATGTATGTATTTGTATTGCTAGACAGCGCATCCGTATGATACAACGTTGCACCCCCGTTGACCTTAATGACCTTCTTTTCTGGTTTGTTCTACAACTATGCAACACAAATCATGTGCACTGTTAGACAATATTTCCGCTTCAGGCCCACGTTGGGAGCCAAAAATTATGTTACGTGCTCCGCGGCACGTACTGCTAGCTCAGGAGACGGGGTGGAGTACAAAAGAAAAATGCGAGGGTTCTCGCACGAAACCTAAAAAATATTTATATGGATATATATATAAAATAAAAATTAAAAGAAACGCCCATTTCCAAACACCACTGGTAATCCCTTTATTTCCATAGATTTACACATTGCTTAAACTTAAAACAGAAGGCCAATCGGCCTCTCAACCTAACGAAAATTATTTTAGTTGCAAAAGCCTATCTCACCGTCACCAACCAGCCAGAGAGTTATACTACCAAACACAGTACTTAATTTTTCTAGTTAGGTGGCGAACCTTTATCCTTCAGGATTAGCGGGTTATCTTAGCTAATTTTTTTTTTGAACACCGCTCAATTCCAGATTCCTTCCAAATATTGTAAGTATGTTTGATTTTTCTTTATTCTTATTTCTGCTTTTCAGAACTTCCTCTCCTGCTGCTTTTTTTTTTTTTTTGAACACCACTCAATTCCAGATTCCTTCCGAATATTGTAAGTATATTTGATTTTTTCTTTATTCTTATTTCTGCTTTTTCAGAACTTCCTCAGCTGCTGCTTTTTTTAAATTTATTTAGTGTTTCCTCTCCTGTTACTTTTAATTTATTTAATAAATTGGTTTGTTTTCAGAACTTCCTCTCCTGATACTTTTTTAATTATTTAATAATCTTTTTTTTAAACCACACTGCGAACCTTGCAGGAACCACTTCTAGAAGACGGAAACTGTGAGTGGACTTTTCTATGCCAGCCTGCTTTTCGGCCGTCAACCTGCTCGCCCGTGTGTGTCAAGCTTTTCAGTCGAAAACACTTTGGTCGACTTGGCGTTACCGTTCATTGCACTAGTGCAGGGTGTTCATTAATTGCTAGTTTATTGGTAGTTAATTTGTAACTGCAGGTTTACATTTTTGTTTTAAAGACGTTGTTATTATTTATTTTAAACCATGTTATTGTCAGAGTTTATTGACCACTATATGAGGCGATTGTGTACTATTTATTTTAGATCTTGTTGTGATTTGTTAAAGTTTATTCGCATATTTATTTTAGATTTTGTTATGGTTTGTTAAAGTTTATTTGCACTATTGGAAGCGGTGTGTACTATTTATTTTAGATTTTGATGTGGTTTGTTAAAGTTTATTCACGTGTTTATTTTAGATTTAGTTAAAGTTGAATCACATATTTATTTTGGATTTTGTTATGGTTTGTTCAGTTTTATGCTATTAAGGAACCTGTAACGGTTTCCCACCGTCTGTGGATTAATCGCTTTTCTTTCTTAGGACTGCCCTGTAAAGGGGGAGAAGGTTCGCACCTACGGTTATATTTGGTATGCTATCGAGGTGGCTAGATGGCTCTGCGATTACAATTCACTTAGTAGTATTATTTAAAATTTCACATGAAATGATTATAATATTATATGGTAAATTCAAAGTGACCATCTCATAACTATTGATACTTAGCATTTCACATGAAATGATTATAATATTATATGGGTTAAATTCAAAGTGACCATCTCATAACTATTGATACTTAGCATGTCTACAAATTATATAGATTAAATTAAGAGTTACCGTCTCAATTATATAGATAAATTCAAAGTGACGAATTCATAAGGAGAATTCAGAACTACCGAGAGCTTAAAACATTAGCACTTAGCAAGTATACAAATTATATAGATTAAATTGGGAGTTACTGTCTCAGTTTATATAGGTTAAATTAAAGTGACTATTTCATAAGAAGAATTGAGAACTACTGAGAACTTAAAGCATTATTTAGCTAGTATACAAATTATATAGATTAAATTATAGAGAACTACCGAGAGTTTTAAACATTAGCACTTAACTAGTATACAAGGATAAGACTATAACTAAAATGAGATATACCAGTGTTTCTTCTAAACTAATATAATCAAAAGATCTCTACCGCTGCTCGATGATGAATGAAGGTCTATACCGTTGGTTTACCCTCGACAATGAGGTGCTATAACTATTATCCGGAACGGGGATGTGTGGAGTGTTTTAATGAGTTGCCTCAATAAGGGCGTGGAGAAGAATTCGATTTAAACCCATTGGCTCTGTCCTTAACGATTGCAGGTTAAGATTTTAGTTCTGCTTCCCAGCCTGGCATCAGACACTTAGTGCTTCGGCTTGACGTACATATCTAGTTTGTCCTGAAATTGAAGTCCAGAGCAGAATCAACACTTGGATAAAATAATTGGCAATATGCACACAACCAACACAGCATACTTTCGAGAGTGGAACAAACCCTATCTGATACAAGCAAGATGCACAAAAGAGAAATATTTAAGCGCGCACTTACATATTCCCAGGACTATACCTGTGGCTTCTTCTTCAAACTTCTGCCAAACGCCAACAGTGAGATGGGGAGGTTTGCGGGTCCAATGGATCCTTGTTAGGCTTCTTCTAAATTCATCAAATCATGAGATATACGATTCTTTCTTTCTTTCAGCTTTTCCAATGAGAATAGAAAAAAAACTATGCACATCTGCACTATAATGCAGGTAAGTGATAATTATTGCGATATCAATTCCCTATTCCTTCTTTTTCAGTTTTTTCAAATGAGAATAAAAAAAAACTATGCACATCTGCACTACAACGCAGGTAAGTTAGAATTATAGAGTTATTAAATTCACTAATCTTTCTTTCATTCAGGGTTTCCAAATGAGAAGAAAAACTAGGCACATCTGCACTATAACGCAGGTAAGTTATAACTATTGAGTTATTAAATTCACTATTCTTTCTTTCTTTAAGTTTTTCCAAATGAGAAGAAAACTAGGCACGTCTGCAATATAACGCAGGTAAGGTTAAGGTAGAATTATAGAGTTATTAAATTCACTATTCTTTCTTTCTTGCAGTTTTTTTTCCAAATGAGAAGAAAACTAGGCACATCTGCACTATAACGCAGTTAGAATTATAGAGTTATGAAATTCACTATCCTTTCTTTCTTTCAGTTTTTTCCAAATGAGAATAAAACTATATATAGCTAAGCTACCTCGCCGGTGAGTTATTAAGGTCACTCACGAATCCAGCTGACGTCGTTGGTAATTTACAAAAAAAAAACAACCTATCTTTTTTATTCCAGCACTAACTAAATAATATCATCATTTACATGTGATCAAAGTCACTTGACAATCCTACTAACGTCGCATTTAATTTTCACACACTAATTTTCTTGAGTTTTCAGCACCAACTTATAATATAGAAATTTCAGGTGATCAAAGTCACTTAAGAATTCTACTGACGTCGCAGGTAATTTTCAAGAACTAATTTTCTAGATTTTTCATCACCAACTAATAATATAATAATTTCAGGTGATCAAAGTCACTAAAGAATTCTACTGACGTCGCACGTAATTTTCAAAAACTAATTTTCTAGATTTTTCATCACCAACTAATAATATAATAATTCAGGTGATCAAAGTCGCTAAAGATTCCTAAACACGTCACAGGTAATTTTCACACACTAATTTTCTTGATTTTTCACCACCTACTAATAATATAATAATTTCAGCTGATCAAAGTCACTAAAGAATTCTACTGACGTCGCAGGTAATTTTCAAAAACAATTTTTCTAGATTTTTCATCACCAACTAATAATATAATAATTCCAGGTGATCAAGGTCACTAAAGAATTCTACTGACGTCCGCAGGTAATTTTCAAAAACTAATTTTCTTTTATATTCCAGCACTAAGTCGCAGGTAATTTTCACACACTAATTTTCTTGATTTTTCATCACCACTAATAATATAGTAATTTCATGTGATCAAAGTCACTAAAGAATCCTACTCACATCGCAGGTAATTCTCATACACTAATTTTTTTGATTTTTTATCACAACTAATAATATAATGATTTCAGGCGATCAAAGTCACTAAAGAATTCTACTGACGTCGCAGGGAATTTTCAAGAACTAATTTTCTAGATTTTTTCATCACCAACTAATAATTTAATAATTTCAGGTGATCAAATTCACTAAGGAATCCTACTGACGTCGCAGGTAATTTTCAAGAACTAATTTCTTTTATATTCCAGCTCTAAGTCGCAGGTAATTTTCACACACTAATTTCCTTGATTTTTCATAACCACTAATAATATAGTAATTTCAGGTGCTCAAAGTCACTAAAGAATCCTACTCACGTCGCAGGTAATTTTCACACACTAATTTTCTTGATTTTTTATCACCACTAATAATATAATGATTTCAGGTGATCAAAGTCACTAAAGAATTCTACTCATGTCGCAGGTAATTGTCAAGAACTAATTTTCTAGACTTTTCAGCACAAACCCGTTCGCGTTGAACCAAGTCCAAAATAAATAAAAAAAAAAAAACTCAAGAGCGCCGACACTAACTAACTCGCGCAAGCAGCTGCCTAACACGTCTGTTGTTCAAAATCGACCGCCCTGTCTGCCTACATTACAGCCGTTCCCCCGTTCAACCCACCGACAGACGAACATTTTTCGTTTTCTCGGAAATGTGGACGAACTTTAGCGTTCGTGGTACTGCCTGAGTACGGGTGTGTGTGTTTCACACGCCTGTACTTTGGTAGCAGCCAACATGTATGCTGTGCCCACAAATTATTTTTCGGAATTTCGAAGGGCTTGCTCATTGCCGTCTTTATGTTCCAGGCCGTGACACAAAACGATTTTGCTACTTGCAAAAGTATGAGAGTGGTACGATTTCGCACTTCTCTTAGCATTTGTTCTTATGGAAAAAATGCATTACTTTCAACTTCAACCTTCTGCACAATGTAAATATGCCTCCGTACTAAAAGTTTTATTCAGGAATTTTGTTATTTAATTCCTTGTGCATTTACCAGCATAAAAATCTAAGTACTTTGTTTAATAAAATTGTTAATATTTTTTTCACTCAAACCTAACACTAAACATTAAAATGAGAAAAATGTGTTCAATTCTGTTGCCTTCATACCAGCTTTCATTTCTCTGTGTATTTTCTCACTTAGAAATGAAAGCTCACTTCAAAGTGGGAGCAAATAGTTCTTAAATCAGATCTACTTTTGTTTGAAACTGATTTTCTTTTGAAAATGTATAAAAAACCTAAAGTATAAATTATACTACTATAAAGGCAACAAATTTGCCTATAAAATAGGCTAATATTTGAATTACCTTTGAATTATAATTTAAAAGTTAAGAAGAGTTAAACACAAAAAAAACCGTTGCCGTCCATTCGATTCACAGCGCAGTGAACAAGCGAAGCTTTTGAAAATATGAGGCGAATGTGTACCTTTGCCGATTCATTGATTAAAAAATACTTTGAGTCATGTTTGAAATGAAAAAACTGAATTATTAGATATGGAATGTGGAAAAATATTTTTAAGTTGATAGAAGCATTATGGGATAATATAAAAAAATGGTTAACATTGTCTTTTTGTCTTTATTATACTTAAGAAGTTACTGTCTGCTAAACATTGAAAGACTTATTTTTTTCATATAACTCAATAGGCAAGCACAAAGCTCTGATTGCTTTCGAGTGTGATTTGTTGTATGAAGGCAACAGAATTCAACGCGTTTTCTCATTTTTTATTTGTAGTGTTATGTTTGAGTAATTAAATATAAATAATTTTCTTAAAGAAAGTGCTTAGATTTTTATGCTGGTAAATGCACAAGGAATTGAATAACAAAATTCCTGAATAAAACTTTTAGTACGGAGGCATATTTACATTGTGCAGAAGGTTGAAGTTGAAAATAATGCATTTTTCCATAAGAACAAATGCTAAGAGAAGTGCGAAATCGTACCACACTAATACATTCAAAGAATTCGATGTCACGGCCTGGAACATAAAGACGGCAATGTCTTGCTGTAATGCCTTTGTATGGTGGTATCGTACGATGCATTACAGCTAGGCGCATTACAGTTTCCGTCGTCTCGATGTTGGTGACTAGCGGTAAGTTTTTACATGAAAAATTGTGAATTGTGCTTGTTTTGCATAATTTAGAATTTTATCACGTTGAATATTTTTGCTTTGCAGGATTTTTTTTTCTAATCTGGAGAAGTAGCATAGAGCAAGTTCTCGAGAATATCTAAATTTTGTCTCTTTCAGGAATTTTGTAATATGGAGAAGTAGCATATTGCTACTTCTCAAAAATATCTAAATTTTATCTTTTTTCAGGAATTTTGTACTATGGAGAAGTAGCATAGGGCTAGTTCTCGAAAATATTTAATATTTATTTATTTTATTTTTTTTCTAGGTACCTCTGGGAAGTCATGGGAGTTTCTCTACAGAAGTAGAGAAGCCAAACAAAAAGAAAAAAACACAAAGTAGCGTAAGGGGGTATACTCTACAACGGCACGAGTGAAACAGATGCTGGCGCTCTGCAATGAAGCAGCAGAATCCAAGTACGGAGCCACAGCAGCACCAGCTATTAAAACGCAGCTGGAGGATTTCGCAAAAAGCGCACTAAAAGCAGGAGTCAATAACCCCTATATGTGTCAGTTCCTGTTGACAATGGCAGACGGCACTGTAGATGACCCCGTGCAAAGAGCACTTGACATGGAGCGTCTCCAGGAAAGTTCTCTATTCCTGCAACCTCCAGGACAGTTCCAAACTAATATGATGCAGAATACATTGCCAAATTCTGCTTGTGCCAATGTACCAAATAACGCACAATTAAATCAAAGTAGTACTCTAGCAAATCAAAGTGTATTTGGAATTATATCCCTTACACAGGGATCCTGGCAAAACAACGCGCACGAAAATACAAACAGTCACATACAGCCAGCACAGTTCTCACAGGCCAACCCAACGCCGAATATCAAACAGGAGCCAAGATCTCATAATAAAAATTATAATGTACAAAATAAAAATAATTATTTAAATAAAATCAGTTGTAGTTTTTGTAGTTTAACAGGCCATACATACGCCGATTATCTGAAACTTAAAAATACGGCGTACTGTGTGAACTGTAAAATGTATAATCATGACGTCCGTGACTTCAGAAGAAACAACAATAGTTTCTAAAGACCACATAACATCGTGTACCATCAAATCAACATTCTCGGACCCAAAAAGGCCCAATAATTCTAGAGTATTCAGCGTACGTAAGAAATGTGAATTTTGTGGTCGTTATGGACTTGCAGTAAATAGCTGCCAACAAAAACGTAAAGGGGAAGCCCGGAGTCAGGAAAACGACGTACAGTCGACCCAAAACTCCGCGGCTCGACTATAAATTACCCATCTAATAAAATAGGGTCCCTTAAGAAGCCTGATTCCAGTGTCGCTACAGTAAAACTTCCATTAGACATAGGCCTGAACGGCCAAACTAAACTAGTCATAGACACAGGTGCTGAGGTTAGTATCATAATGCAAAGGTCAATAAAAGACCCCAAAACGATTAACCACAGTGAGGCATGCGCACTTCAGACCCCATTTGGTACCGGAAAGACGCTGGGAAATTGCCAGGAAAACTTCGTTTCAAAACAAAATCCCCTGAAAGTTTCCAGTCGTAAATAACTTGCCCGGCCTTTCCGATAACGGAGTTCTAGGAAATGATTTCCTAGCAAAAAACTGTAACGTTGACGGTCCTAATATGTCACTAAGGTTTCCTCGCACGGAAACTAATCCTGCTGAATTTGCTTTGCCATTAGAATTTGAAATGGACAAGCTAAATTCTGAAAAAGCAGTCGAAGTAAGTACACTTGCAGAAGATGTAGAGTATAAACAGGCTGAACTATCCACCTGCAGTGTCTTCAAGGCTTCTCAAACGAGAAAAGCTGGTTGCCAATCTCCAAAAGAGCTAAATAAATGTGAAATGAGCTGTCTGGGCGAACGAGAGATCGATGAAATCAAGCAGCACTTGGTTACCCTTAAGGAACCAATCTGCATACCTGCGCGCTCTCAAATTGTTGCCCCAGTCCCGTTACAAAATCAAGAAGAAATGCTCTGTTTATCCCAACAGATAAGCCATGGAGTCTTCTTGGCGAACAGTTTACTGTCATCTGGAGAAGAATTATTGCTGGTTAGTACTCTCAACGCTAACAGTCATCAAGTAGTCATACATTGCTCAAGGTTACAGCTATATCCAAAAAAGGACTACACAATAGTCCCATTAACAGACGCAGAAGACCACAAAAGAACACACATTCCAATACCAAATATAAAGGCAATATCAAACACCACAAGAGACGGAACTGAGTGTCTAAAATCTGCCAAAAAGGTGCATATAGCTCCTCCGTCCAAAATCCCGAGGCATGAATCATTTCTTAATAAACAAAGGCCATTTAAAAACGGAAGCGAATCTCTAAAGCCTGTACTAAAGGTGCATATTACTCCACCGTCACGCAGCACAAGAAATTCTACATGGTAAAAAAAACAATAGCATCGACGCGCATGAGTATATCACACAACCTATGGCAAAGACCACACAGGTGTACAAAACTCAGCCGTCGGCGAAGCAGGAAGCAAATAACCTGCACAATAAAGCCTCAAAGGGAATCAAAAAATCTCCATCCATTTACCGGGCAAAAATTTAAAAGGAAAAATAAGTTAACCGAAGTTTCTGCTGTAAAACAGCAACCCTGCAACATGTACGATACTTAAACCCGGATTGCTAGACTCCGGACGACCCAAAACAATACCCGCGTATTTCTAGGCTAGGGCAAGAACTCAGCCTAGACCATAATTTGACCGCGGAAGAAAAAATTTCAATATAGGAACTCTGTGAAGAGTATAACGATATCTTCTTCCTCAAAGGTGACAAACTCACCTATACAAATGCGGTAACGCATAATATTCCATTGGTGCAAGATCAAGCACCAATCAATCAAAAAATGTACCGCCTACATGAAACACAGCGAAAAGTAATTAATGAGTAGCTAAAAGAAATGCTAGATAGCGGGATAGTCCAGTCTAGTAAAAGCCCTTCGAATTCACCTCTATTAATTGTCCCCAAGAAAGCGGGACCTGACGGTGAAAAAAGGTGGCGCGTCGTTGTCGACTTTCGTAAGTTAAACGAAAAGACAATTGGAGACGCATTACCGTTACCCCGAATCGAGTATATTCTTGACCAATTAGGTCATGCAAGGTATTTCACCACACTCGATTTGGACAACGGCTATCACCAAGTTCTCATCGACAAAAGAGATCGACATAAAACTGCTTTCAGCACAAGTTATGGGTACTACGAGCTCAAGCGTATGCCAGTCGGGCTCAAAGGAGTCCCCGCCAAATTTCAGCGCCTAATCAATTTCGTCTTAATAGGCCTACAAGGTCTCGAATGTTTTGTCTACCTAGATGACATTGTCATCTATGGTAAAAATTTAAATGATCACAAAGAAAAGTTGAGAAAAGTCTTCGACAAGTTGGGAGAGAACAACTTAAAACTGCAGCCAGAGAAGTGCCAGTGACCATAAACTCTTGAGACTCAAGTGCCCAATGCCCCGAATCACAACCATAAGGTCAATACATCAATATATTGTCCTATATAATATATTGATGTATCACAACATTACCCTGAAAGCAAAAATAATTTTATTCATTTCAATTCACATTTCAAAACTTCATTTAAAAAACTCATTCCCATATTATAATAAAATGCAATTTAGCATAAATTGCATTTTGTTATCAGACACACATTCCACTCACACGATATGCACACTTACCTACATACAGTGTTTCTTACTTTTTTCCCGCATGTATACTCTACATACGTACAGTTCCTATTTTTCAAATCTAATTGTATGTACATACATACATATAATTATAACAATTATTCGCGCCCTCTTAAAATTAATATTTCAAGACGGGCGCACAAGTGCATATCAGATTACTGTTTTGCATTGATGCACATAGCCATCAAAACTTTTTTGCATTTTCTCACGTACGATTTTTCAATGTTGTGAGTAAACAATAAAATGAAAAAAGAGCTTTAAAGCGATCATGGGTAACTGGGTGCAATTTGCCCAAACCTCGAGGAGTCGTTGTTTTGAATCCGCCTGGAAAAGTTCGTTTATTGAAACAAAAATAATAATTATATTAAAAGATTGTGGACTTAAGAATTTCTCGATCACAGGAAAAGTGTGTGCATTGAAACAAAAATAATAATTAAAATAAAAGATTGTGTACTTATAAGTTTTTCGATCACAGGAAAAGTTTGTGCATTGAAACAAAAATAATAATTAAAATAAAAGATTGTGTACTTAAGAATTTTTCGATCACAGGCAAAGTTTGTGCATTGAAACAAAAATAATGATTAAAATATAAGATTGTGTACTTAAGAATTTATCGATCACTGGAAAAGTTTGTGCATTGAAACAAAAATAATAATTAAAATAAAAGATTGTGTACTTAAGAATTTTTCGATCACAGGAAAAGTGTGTGCATTGAAACAAAAATAATGATTAAAATAAATGACTGTGTACTTAAGAATTATTCGATCACAGGAAAAGTTTGTGCATTGAAACAAAAATAATAATTAAAATAAATGACTGTGTACTTAAAAATTATTCTATTACTGGAAAGGTTTTTCCTTATAAAATTGTGTGTGCTCTCCACCCGGAGCACGGCACACACACGCCTATAAGAACTGGTGGCAGCGGTATTTTTTTTAGCGAATCAGTGTCTATAAATAAATAAATGAGATAAAAATAAAGAGAATAATAAGTTGCAAAAATTTGAACCAACAATATATAATAAATGGCGCTAATAAATGCAAATATACAAAGACGAAAAATATATAAAAGTAACAACAATAAATAGTACATTTCTACAAAACACATAACAAATAATAGAAAGAAAAAATAAGCCCGGGTACCCTAAAAAGGGTGCTTAGAGGAATAGAAATAATAGCAAATACGACAATAAAGTTTAAGTGCCAGAGCGCTCACCGTGGGACCCAAGGAGGCTTCATCCCTGCCTCAAAAAGACGATTCCCAGAAGGAAGACTACAAGAAATCGTCGTTCCGGACGCGCGACGTTTCTTCACTATCATCATCATCATTATCTTCATTCCTCGGCAGCATTATCAAAAATGAAAACGCCTGACAAAGGACTCCAAATATTACATCTCTAGCAACGTTATCACAGCTATCGGAACTAAAGGCCAACACTTGGATAAATTCTAATGTAGAAAAAAAAAATTCTTTTTTTGTTTTTTTTACAAAAATTTTCCTGATTTGTGTAAAAAAAATTTATATTATTTTTTGCGTGTGTACGCAAAATACGCTGCTCTGCGGCAAGTCTTCGTCAACTTGCTGGCCAGAGGACTTTGATAAACCAAGAATCAATACCCTGTAATATAAATTCTTAAGTTTATTGATCAGGAGAAAGATTTTGTTTGGAGATAGAAATTTTGATGCAACTGCTCTTTTTATTTAATCGGAAAAATACTTAGTCTTTTTAAAAAGGAAATTTTTTTTTTGTTTTCATATTGCACCAACAATTTAGAATGCTTTTTAATTGCAATTTTTTTTCCCTATCCCATTGCATCAAAAAAAAAATTAAAAATTGTCCTTTTGGAAAAGGAATTAATTCAATTTTTTTTATTTCCTATTGCTACATTTTTTTCTCCTCTTCCCTTACATTTAACCCACAATTTTATTTAAAGGCAAATATTTACGCACTGTTGTTGAGAGTCTTAACCAATTTCTGCACGTACTTTTACCACATCTTCTATACTGTAATCACACACATATATATTAGATATATATTTAATTATAATTAACAACAAATTTTTTTTTACCTCTTTTATAAAAATTTTAATAAATTTTATCCCAAATTTCAACCCAATTCTCCGACTTATACAAAACTAACATTGAGACATAAACAGCTCATTCTACTTTCCATACAGTTTTACAACAATTTCATTTTTTATTTAATCATACATATATTTAAATATAATTAACATAAACTCAATTCCCATTCACTCCCATCCCATCTGTCGATCTCAGTTTGTTATCTTACTTATGTATGATAACTACCCCAAAGGTCTACGTGAACTTTTCAAAGTTATACCAAATATGTACATATTCGCGAATAAGAATCAACCAACACAAATTCTTTCAGATTCGATTTGATTTAGTTACTTGGCAAGTTATTAGAGCACTACAGTCTTTATATTAATATTTTATTATTATTATATTATATATTAATATTATTATATTATGTATTTATATTACTTAATTATTATCAACAAAATCCACCCTATACGACTTTTAAGAATTAAATTTCTTTCAACCTGCTGTTTAGCAGTTGCAATAAATACAGCTCAGTACATTTAAAATTGAGAATCACGTGTTTTTGTCTTCATATCAGCGTATACTCCTTAATTTTTGCTGAAAATTTGTTTCCCCTTTTTCCGAATTTTTACACCTTACATACATACCAACATGACTGAAGTAAACAAATCTTTCGATGAACTCTGCTTGTCACAAGTCCCAAAAATATCAGAAATTAGACAAATTCTAGCCGAGTATCACAGAGCGAATAAAAGCAAAAGGACTTCAGAATTTACTTCTGAAAAACTTCAAAATTTGTAAGACGTATGGGCTTCATTTGAAAAAACGGAGACCCTGATTAAAGATCATGAAGATATTACTGAAACTCATGATTATTTTAAGGAGTCATGCTATGACAAAACAGAAGACTGGTACAATCTTACAAAGGCAACTCTGTCTGATAGGTTGAAATCCATATAAATCCACACAGAGCGCAAAATTAACCCGTTTTACATTCCACTTCCAAAAATTTCACGAAAAACAACTGCAGGTGATAACCAGGACAGCATAGACAATTATCAATCAAATACAGTACGGCTTCGATTGCAAGAAGATAGACGAAAGACACTATCCCATATTATTCAGTCTATAGATAATAATTCACTTACAACTGCAACCCTGGCATATCTAAACCAAAAATTAAACTCTTTGCACAAATATTGGGACGATTTTTAAGAAACACATAACGAAATAATCTTATAATGTTTACATAAACATGGATACATCATTCTCAGACACTGTAACTAAGCTGCAAGAACAATTGGACTCTCGATTCCAAAATGTAACAAATACTTCAAATAATTGCACACAGCATTACCACAGTGTCTCTTTCAGAGACCAATCAAATTTTTTTCTTATCTGACGCGAGAACATTAATTCCCAATTTCAATGGAAATCCGAAAGATCTCCACAAATTCATTTCAAGCTGTGATGATTCATACGCAACAGTAACGACGGCAAGCGAAAAACACTCCCTCCTTAGTTTAATAAGGAGTAAATTATCCGCAGAGGCCTACGATATCTTCAGGTACAATCAAATTGAAGATTGGCCTACTTTAAAATCAATTTTAACTCATACTTTCGAGGTAGAAATTCCCAGAACTACACTACAGTCTCAATTAAATAATTCTAAACAGAGAATAGGGGAAAGCGTGAAAGATTTCCTTCAGAGACTTAACACAAATCTATTTAAATTAAATGAAGCCACACAATCATATACAAGTGATAAAGTTCTTTTAAAATCTCTTTAAAAAGATAACGAATATCAAGCAGTGTGAGCTATTGAGGATGGGCTAATTAATCCCCAACTCCAAACTTTAGCCAAAGTGCATTCCGGTAAATCTTTTTCTGCATTAAAATCACATATTTTAGATCATGCATCACGTTTGTGAGCTCAAACAAGCTGTCTTTCAAACGAATTACAAGACAAATCCAGTCCATTTCAGACAAAATACGAGTCATAATTTACAATACTTCAAATGTAATAGACTGGGGCATGCTGCAACAAGCTGCCCAGTCATACAATGCTCCACGCAAAATTTCAACGCAGTTCCAAAACTAAACTTGTTGTGGCCCAGTCTGCCGGTACGCGGAAGCAAGAGCATGGCAGGTGTACCGGTAGTAAAGTAGCAAGCTATAGCGGAACACATTACTTCGCAGAGTAAAGTATCCGCTTATTGCTAAATAATGTGATGATTGTTTACATTACAGCGGCAGTGACTAAACATGCTACTTCGCATAGAGTACGGTCATTGCCCGTTTTGTTTACAACAGCACAGCTGCTTGCTATCAGTGACATTGGCCAGTAGTTTTCGTCATCGGTTGTAGAATATTACCGCATCATAATTACATTATCTTGAGGGTCATGTTCTACTTCCGATTTCCGTGCGCAAGTTTTCGAGGTGCGCAACTGAATGTGGTGTGGTCAGTTCGGGTTACAATTAAACAGCGATGGGTCGGCGCTAATAGTTAGATTAAGTTAAAGTTAAAGTTAAGTTAGTGATATCAGTGAATTAAATAAATGTAGTGAATTTGTTGAGAATGAAGTGTTTGATTACCTAGGGACACGACATTTGGCGCAGCCGGTGAAACTAAGGTTTTTGTTTTTGTATTGTTTTATTTATGAGTAAAAATTTTTAAAACTTTTGGTATTTTTATTTTTGTTTTGAAAAAAATATCTGTTTAATTTAATTTACTTTTCAGGTTAAATTTAAGAAGTGTTATAATAAGTTTATTAAGTAGGATCTTTCAGCCTAAAATACTATTGTAATGCTGAGTGTGAGTTTTTGTGTTAATCGTTAATAGTTATGGGTGTTTGGAATTTTTCTCGTGTGCTAGGTGTAAAATTTAAAATATAAGTAATTATTTCATCGGGGAATTTTTTGTTTTGGGTTTTGTTTTGTTAGCGACAATTTTTTTTGTCTTGTTAGCGACGATTTTGCGCATATTTTTCGTTTACGGTTCTCGTTATCAACATTTTAAATTAGAGATCACGAGTGCCGGGATTGATCTTTGTTGAAGTGACGTGTCTAATGTTAGTAAAGTCAAATGTATCGGTTGTCATAAGTATTTAATCTTGGGTGGCAGTTAGAAGTGATATTTAAGTGCATAGTGTCGAGATAGTAATAGCAGTGATCAGATAATCTTCGGGTTCAGAGATCATAAATGTCATCAGGAAGGAGTAATGTACTGACAAGGGAGGAGCTAATTAAATTCGAGGCTTAGAAAAAAGTATTGAAGAGCAGAACGGAAAAATTAAATGAATGTCAAGTAAAGCGTTAAAAGATAAAGAAGCAATTGGAAGAAACGGAAGAGATTCCAGCGGAATTAGAGAAAGGACTTAACAGTTAGTCGATTACTGCCAGAAAAATTTCGCGACCAGGGGAGCATTAGTTGACAATAGAAACAAACAGACAATAGAGACGAAGATCAACGGAGGCGGCCCGATAAAATACAATATGGCCGATGCACATGATAAAATTAAGGACATGGTGTCTAAATATGTACCAATGTTCTCTGGGGAAAGATCTGCACAGTTAGCGAAGGAAGTGCATCGATTTCTGAGTTGTTGTAAAGATCTATACGACCGGTTGGAAACCGCAGAGTAAGGCATCTTTATGAAGTGTGTGACATATCGACTGGCAGACGATGCTTACTATCTGATGAGCTGTGAAGAGCCAAAGGACTTGGAAGCATTACAAAAGTCAATCAAAGCCGCTTATATGCCACGGATATCGTTCAGCGAGCTACGGACAAAGTTGCTAGCATGTCGACAAAGGCCAGGAGAAGGGATCCGAGAGTTTGCGGACAAAATGAAGGAACTGTTGGATCAGATTAAAAGTGCTGTTTCTGCAAAGTACCTAGGTAAAGATGAAGGATTACTGGCGGAGTTGGAAGCGGACGCGATAGCCACATTTAAAGCTGGAGTATGGAATCAGGCTATTCGGACTCGCCTAACAGGACAAAAGTTTGATTCATTAAAGGCGGTGCAAGCAGAAGCTGAATTCTCTGAAAAGGATGCGATAAGACTTCAACTTAGGGTACCAAACAATAAAGGTTTTTCACAGGAAGGAGGGAAAAGCGACTACTTTAACGGAGATGTACCTGCACCTCAGGAAAAACCTTTCTCTTTGTTAAAGCCGATTCACACAGAATCGTACAGAGGATATCCTAGAAACGCATATGGACACAGACTCAGCCATTGCTTCAAGTGCGGCCAGCAGGGACATTTCGCGAGAGAGTGTCACAAGCAACCCTTCTGTGCAGAATGTCAGCAATATGGGCATGAAACGTCCAACTGCCGAATACATCATGTCGTCAGAGTCGCAGACATTAAAGAAGGCATTGTTGGAAGAACCCATCCAGGAGGGGAAGGGCTTTACTGTCAATTTTGCCGAACTCGGGATCACTATACAGCGAACTGCCTGAAGAAATACTTAGCAGAAAAGGCCAGTGAAAAATTAAATTCCCAGAATAAGTTTATCATCACGGTTCCATCGGATACAGCATTACAAGGTAAGTTAATGCTTTTAATAGATACTGGATCTTCATGTAGCATAATTAAAGTTAATAGGATGAAGAGGAATACGCCCATACAGAAACATCAGAAAATTAGAATTGGAGGACTGTTCGGATCCGCTAGGAGCTCCATTCGTACTTGCGAGGCAAAATTGCAGATAGACAACAGCCAGCATGCCTGCAAATTTAACGCCATTAGTGATACGGATTCAATTCCAGCCGACGGTATACTCGGAATGGATTTTCTCGGTAGGAGAGCTATCATCGACTGCATAAATATGAAGCTGTGGATACAAGACGCCAGCAAAGGCATGGGAGAAAGTGATTCTTGTGAAAATTTCGCAGCTTGTGCACAAGTCGGACCCGCAGCTTGGCTAAATAGCAGTCAAGAAAATCCATTTCCGGCCAGGATTGAGAAGAAGATGGTCAACACGACAGAAAACATGGCATCAGGCGTTTATAACCGACAATCTGAATTAAAAAATACGTCACTTAGTGTCGACAAAAATTCGCGACATGCAGATAAAAGAGTACTTATATTGGAGCCTATACCCGAGGAATTAAGCGTACGGTTGACCAGACAACACAGGTATAACGTACACAGCGGAAATAGTCGGAAGAATGGACGTGAATTCTTGAGAATCGCTAATGCAGAAGCCTATTTTATCAAAGACCCAAATGCTATGCATGGACAAGCGCAACCACGTAAGCTTTCCAGACGACCTGGATGGGACCATAAGGGTAATTACAACTTCCATTTGCAACAACGGCGATCTCAGAGGATGCCACGTAGGGGTAAGTTAAAGTTACCAAAATATATTTATCAAACAGATACGGTAGCACCGATTCGTAATAGAACCGAGAGGAAAAAATTTACTTCAAACCCCAACGGTATGTACATGGTAAGTAACGGTTATGACCCAGGATTCGGGGGACTTAACCAAAGAAATTTCCAACAAATTCCCTCTAATTTCAGAAGAAATTTGATGAGCTGAGTTTGATGAGTCTGTGGCGAGAAAGAATATGGAAGGAGGTATAAACGTGACCCTGTATCTATTCCGTTGGACTTGGAACCAACCAGTAAGGTAAATTTATAGATAAAAACATAAAAAAACTGAGAACAGGAACCAATCAGTAAGGTAAATTTATAGATAAAAACGTAAAAAACTGAGAAAATATTACTTGACAAAATTATGAGCAAGATTGAAATAGAAAGATAAAAACAAAAGACTAAAGAAAATAAAGAGAAATGTAATGTTAAAAATTGAGATTTATGAAAAAAAAGAAGAATTAGAAATTTAAGAGAAGTTTTTATAAAAAATATACACAATATATATATATATACATATGAAAATAATTATTAAAGAAAAGAAAAAATATAATATAAAAAAAAGGTGAACAAGTAAAAAAAAACAGAGAGAAAGTTAAATTGGGGAAAAATATCTCATACGTGCAAACAAATTTGTTAGAAATCATTCGAAAAAAATTATATAAGGCAGATTAAATAGGTTAGAAGAATATTCAGGTTTGAAAGTGTAAATGTAAAAAATATGTAATAAATGTTTAAGGTATAAAATTGTAGAATAAGGGAAATAAAGAAAAATTAAGAAAATAATTAGACATACTAGTGTTTAAAAAATATATATATATATAAGTATATAATTATATACGTAAATAAGTACAAGATTGAAAATAAATTGCGAGTAGAGAATATCAGCAGAGTAAAACAACCTCAATGCGTAAGCAGAATTGGCGATTCCATCAGTTCCAGAACCACCAATTTGATCATCAGACCAATACTGTGGGTATGAAAATATATAAAATAATATATATAAAAAACAAAATAAAGTATAAAACTAAACATTAAATGACTGAGAGAAAGGCATTTCGCACTCATCAGCCCTCAGATATACACAACTCTGAAGTGTCTGAGAGTTTAGAAGACGTTTAAGTAACGAAAAACATAGCGAATCAAATGGAAAACATTTGAATTATCTGCAAGGTCTCACTGTGTGTCAAAGATGAGGCTGAAAATAAGGGTGATATAACCTTCACAAATTTAAGACAGATAGTCGAAAAAGTTAAAAAAAAAGTAAGCTAAAAAAAAGTATTACAAGACTTTCAATATAAATAGAGAAAGTGTATTTTTTTTATGTATGGGTGGACTCCCAATACATATAATTGGGAGAACTCCATCATGCATATTGAAATGGTACAAAAATAGAAGTCAAAGATCATCAGAGTGTACAAAGGCATGTGAAAACGTTCAGCACGGTTAAAGTAAACAATGAGCATTATATGTAGAAATCGCAACAGCATAACCCGCCAGTTTACTTTACCCGGAACCTCCCTATTCGAAACACCTTACAAAACTTCCGAAGAGAGCAGTCCCAAAGCGAATAGGACAGCAATTATGGTCTATCTGTGGGATGGAATCATAGCCATTCACAAGTAGGCACTCGTACAAACCAACGTGGCCGTTCGTTCTGAGATCAACCAGGAACACCCAAACTACGAAACTGGAGTAACACCTTGAGAACAAAGGATCCGAATGGCATCGAGGTAATAGTGCATACAATCCAACAAGCCTACCGCCGTTAAAAACTTGCTCGTACAGCTGGAGAAGTCAGTGTTAGGGAAATAGACTGTAGATATTTTGGTAAATAGTTAGCTTCTGGAAATCTGTAGTTTGGAAAAATAAATTATAGGTGGTATAAAATAGAAACAATATTTGTGCAGATTAGAGGTAGTATAAGATAGAAATAATAATTATAAAGCTTAAAATTAGAGGCGATAAAAATGTCACAAGAAATAAATGAAAGAATATCTTGTATATATTCTGTTTGGTAATAAAAACTGTGATCAATATTTTGTTATAGGAAGATATGAATGCACTAACAATAGGATGGATGAATTAAGAAACTAAGGTTGAGAAAGAAAGAAACTGAAATATAGTAAATTATATTGATCAAAATGTGTTTAAAAGGAAAAATTTATATTGTGTAAGAACTTCAAGGAAGAAAAATGTGAATAATTAAAGTAAAAAAATAAAATTCGTTATAAGGAATATAAGACATGTATTACATAGAGGCGTTTGTAAAAAAAAAAAAGATGAACAGAAATGAAGTGATAATAAATGTATGTAAAAAAAAAAAATTTCAATAAAAAAAATATTTAAAGTACGAGTAACTATATAGTCTAAGAGAAAGAGTTGTAATTGTAAAAAAAAAAATAAAAATATGTAAAGACAAAAAACAAAATTGTCAGGCAAGCTATAATTTTATTAAGGTATAAATTTAATTTAATTTAATTTAAAAAATTGTAAGTCCAACAGCCTTTGATTGGATACCCTAAATGAACACACCGGACCTAGTTCCTCTGGAAACTAGTTTTTCCAGGGGGGAGGGATGTTGTGGCCCAGTCTGCTGGTACGCGGAAGCAAGAGCATGGCAGGTGTACCGGTAGTAAAGTAGCAAGCTATAGCGGAACACATTACTTCGCAGAGTAAGGTATCCGCTTATTGCTGAATAATGTGATGATTGTTTACATTACAGCGGCAGTGACTAAACATGCTACTTCGCATAGAGTACGGTCATTGCCCGTTTTGTTTACAACAGCACAGCTGCTTGCTATCAGTGACATTGGCCAGTAGTTTTCGTCATCGGTTGTAGAATATTACCGCATTATAATTACATTATCTTGAGGGTCATGTTCTACTTCCGATTTCCGTGTGCAAGTTTTCGAGGTGCGCAACTGAATGTGGTGTGGTCAGTTCGGGTTACAATTAAACAGCGAAGGGTCGGCGCTGATAGTTAGATTAAGTTAAAGGTAAAGTTAAGTTAGTGATATCAGTGAATTAAATAAATGTAGTGAATTTGTTGAGAATGAAGTGTTTGATTACCTAGGGACACGGCAAACTCGCAACTACAACTCCCGCCAAATTTCAATAAGATCACATCTCCGTCGCCGGTCCCGTCTTCCCGATATTGTCATAGAATTGGGCACACCATAGAAGAATGCAGGACAAGAGCTGCGAATAATAATCGTTCTAACAACAGCCCAGGAAAATAAAATAATTTTCGGAAAATAAATACAATTCCACTGGCAAACATGGCTAATAGACAGCCACAAAACGGGAACTGGTAGCAGCCTGTACTCCGAGAAAGTCGAACTCCACCGCCGGGATATAATAATGCCAATATCTCGGGTAGATCACCATCACCACAGACTAGAAATAGCAAAAGTCCATCGGCATCCAGGCAGGGAAACTGGTTGCAGCGGGGGTCAATTCCGGCAACCCCTCGCAGATAGAAACAGCGGCACAGATTCATCGAAAGCCGGAGGCAATATCGGCAGGAAACTAGACAAAAATAAATCAATACGTATCCCAGTTCAAATAAATAAAAATTCACTAACGCTTCATTTGCCTGTCAACATCTGCTCTGCTCCAAAACTTACATTTTTAATTGATACTGGAGCAGAGATCAGCTTATTTAAACTCCATCCATTGAAGCCAGCTAGCATCTGCTACAAAGATGCTCTTCTACAGAAGGACTCATTTTTGCTAAGTTAAACTTAAGTTCTGAACATAATAACTCCATCCTAGAACACCCATTTCAAATTGTGGGAAATAACTCCATCCTCTCATACGATGGCCTACTTGGTCATGACTTTTTATCTCAATACAATGCGAGTATCGACTATAAAAATAAACTTATATCTCTAGAAGTAAACGAATCAAATGAATTCTATCCTTACGAAGAATATTGCACTAATTACCCATATGTTAATTGAAAAGCGAAGTCCCAGAAAAGAGGTCTCATACTAAAAGTTTATAGTATACGGAGATAACATTCTCCAACAGTAAAAATTATAAAAATTCATCTCTAACAATTGCTTCACAAAGCAATACTAATATATCTCCATCCAAAGTTTCACAAGAAGTGAAGCGAGAAAATAATAAAAATCTATCTCCATCAACAGGTCCCAACAGAGTGAAACTCACTAGTGAAAATAAAACTCCATCCGTAGCTTCACAAGAAATGAAGCAAAAACGCAAAAGTATATCTCCATCTACAGCCGCACAAAACGCTGTATCTAGTAAAATTCTATCTCCTTCATCAATAAATTCACAAAAAGTGAATTCCAAGAATAAATCCAAAATGTCAAGGAATTTCAATAAAGTCGTATCTCCTTCAAACTCTATCGAGCCGGAATCATCGTATAACTCCTTCCAAACTCCACAAAATTTGGAATCATATCTCCTTGCTATTAAAAATCCGAAAGAATCGGATAAATTAAATAAAATTAAAATTCCGGCTCGATCCGAGCTCATTATTGAAATTCCAACTCCTTCTATTCAACATCAATCTGTCTGTTTTAAGAAAGAAATAAGGCCAGGTTTATTTCTCGGAAACTCGATCGTCGAACCAGTCAACGGAATTGCAACAATAAACAACAATAAATAGTATAAATAGTACATTTCTACAAAACACATAACAAATAATAGAAAGAAAAAATAAGCCCGGGTACCCTAAAAAGGGTGCTTAGAGGAATAGAAATAATAGCAAATACGACAATAAAGTTTAAGTGCCAGAGCGCTCACCGTGGGACCAAGGAGGCTTCATCCCTGCCTCAAAAAGACGATTCCCAGAAGGAAGACTACAAGAAATCGTCGTTCGGACGCGCGACGTTTCTTCACTATCATCATCATCATTATCTTCATTCCTCAGCAGCATTATCAAAAATGAAAACGCCTGACAAAGGACTCCAAATATTACATCTCTAGCAACGTTATCACAGCTATCGGAACTAAAGGCCAACACTTGGATAAATTCTAATGTAGAAAAAAAATTCTTTTTTTGTTTTTTTTACAAAATTTTCCTGATTTGTGTAAAAAAAATTTATATTATTTTTTGCGTGTGTACGCAAAATACGCTGCTCTGCGGCAAGTCTTCGTCAACTTGCTGGCCAGAGGAGTTTGATAAACCAAGAATCAATACCCTGTAATATAAATTCTTAAGTTTATTGATCAGGAGAAAGATTTTGTTTGGAGATAGAAATTTTGATGCAACTGCTCTTTTTATTTAATCGGAAAAATACTTAGTCTTTTTAAAAAGGAAATTTTTTTTTGTTTTCATATTGCACCAACAATTTAGAATGCTTTTTAATTGCAATTTTTTTTCCCTATCCCATTGCATCAAAAAAAAAAAATTAAAAATTGTCCTTTTGGAAAAGGAATTAATTCAATTTTTTTTATTTCCTATTGCTACATTTTTTTCTCCTCTTCCCTTACATTTAACCCACAATTTTATTTAAAGGCAAATATTTACGCACTGTTGTTGAGAGTCTTAACCAATTTCTGCACGTACTTTTACACATCTTCTATACTGTAATCACACACATATATATTAGATATATATTTAATTATAATTAACAACAAATTTTTTTTTACCTCTTTTATAAAAATTTAATAAATTTTATCCCAAATTTCAACCCAATTCTCCGACTTATACAAAACTAACATTGAGACATAAACAGCTCATTCTACTTTCCATACAGTTTTACAACAATTTCATTTTTTATTTAATCATACATATATTTAAATATAATTAACATAAACTCAATTCCCATTCACTCCCATCCCATCTGTCGATCTCAGTTTGTTATCTTACTTATGTATGATAACTACCCAAAGGTCTACGTGAACTTTTCAAAGTTATACCAAATATGTACATATTCGCGAATAAGAATCAACCAACACAAATTCTTTCAGATTCGTTTGATTTAGTTACTTGGCAAGTTATTAGAGCACTACAGTCTTTATATTAATATTTTATTATTATTATATTATATATTAATATTATTATATTATGTATTTATATTACTTAATTATTATCAACAAAATCCACCCTATACGACTTTTAAGAATTAAATTTCTTTCAACCTGCTGTTTAGCAGTTGCAATAAATACAGCTCAGTACATTTAAAATTGAGAATCACGTGTTTTTGTCTTCATATCAGCGTATACTCCTTAATTTTTGCTGAAAATTGTTTCCCCTTTTTCCGAATTTTTACACCTTACATACATACCAACATGACTGAAGTAAACAAATCTTTCGATGAACTCTGCTTGTCACAAGTCCCAAAAATATCAGAATTAGACAAATTCTAGCCGAGTATCACAGAGCGAATAAAAGCAAAAGGACTTCAGAATTTACTTCTGAAAAACTTCAAAATTTGTAAGACGTATGGGCTTCATTTGAAAAAACGGAGACCCTGATTCAAGATCATGAAGATATTACTGAAACTCATGATTATTTTAAGGAGTCATGCTATGACAAAACAGAAGACTGGTACAATCTTACAAAGGCAACTCTGTCTGATAGGTTGAAATCCATATAAATCCACACAGAGCGCAAAATTAACCCGTTTTACATTCCACTTCCAAAAATTTCACGAAAAACAACTGCAGGTGATAACCAGGACAGCATAGACAATTATCAATCAAATACAGTACGGTTTCGATTGCAAGAAGATAGACGAAAGACACTATCCCATATTATTCAGTCTATAGATAATAATTCACTTACAACTGCAACCCTGGCATATCTAAACCAAAAATTAAACTCTTTGCACAAATATTGGGACGATTTTTAAGAAACACATAACGAAATAATCTTATAATGTTTACATAAACATGGATACATCATTCTCAGACACTGTAACTAAGCTGCAAGAACAATTGGACTCTCGATTCCAAAATGTAACAAATACTACAAATAATTGCACACAGCATTACCACAGTGTCTCTTTCAGAGACCAATCAAATTTTTTTCTTATCTGACGCGAGAACATTAATTCCCAATTTCAATGGAAATCCGAAAGATCTCCACAAATTCATTTCAAGCTGTGATGATTCATACGCAACAGTAACGACGGCAAGCGAAAAACACTCCCTCCTTAGTTTAATAAGGAGTAAATTATCCGCAGAGGCCTACGATATCTTCAGGTACAATCAAATTGAAGATTGGCCTACTTTAAAATCAATTTTAACTCATACTTTCGAGGTAGAAATTCCCAGAACTACACTACAGTCTCAATTAAATAATTCTAAACAGAGAATAGGGGAAAGCGTGAAAGATTTCCTTCAGAGACTTAACACAAATCTATTTAAATTAAATGAAGCCACACAATCATATACAAGTGATAAAGTTCTTTTAAAATCTCTTTAAAAAGATAACGAATATCAAGCAGTGTGAGCTATTGAGGATGGGCTAATTAATCCCCAACTCCAAACTTTAGCCAAAGTGCATTCCGGTAAATCTTTTTCTGCATTAAAATCACATATTTTAGATCATGCATCACGTTTGTGAGCTCAAACAAGCTGTCTTTCAACGAATTACAAGACAAATCCAGTCCATTTCAGACAAAATACGAGTCATAATTTACAATACTTCAAATGTAATAGACTGGGGCATGCTGCAACAAGCTGCCCAGTCATACAATGCTCCACGCAAAATTTCAACGCAGTTCCAAAACTAAACTTGTTGTGGCCCAGTCTGCCGGTACGCGGAAGCAAGAGCATGGCAGGTGTGTACCGGTAGTAAAGTAGCAAGCTATAGCGGAACACATTACTTCGCAGAGTAAAGTATCCGCTTATTGCTAAATAATGTGATGATTGTTTACATTACAGCGGCAGTGACTAAACATGCTACTTCGCATAGAGTACGGTCATTGCCCGTTTTGTTTACAACAGCACAGCTGCTTGCTATCAGTGACATTGGCCAGTAGTTTTCGTCATCGGTTGTAGAATATTACCGGCATCATAATTACATTATCTTGAGGGTCATGTTCTACTTCCGATTTCCGTGCGCAAGTTTTCGAGGTGCGCAACTGAATGTGGTGTGGTCAGTTCGGGTTACAATTAAACAGCGATGGGTCGGCGCTAATAGTTAGATTAAGTTAAAGTTAAAGTTAAGTTAGTGATATCAGTGAATTAAATAAATGTAGTGAATTTGTTGAGAATGAAGTGTTTGATTACCTAGGGACACGACATTTGGCGCAGCCGGTGAAACTAAGGTTTTTGTTTTTGTATTGTTTTATTTATGAGTAAAAATTTTTAAAACTTTTGGTATTTTTATTTTTGTTTTGAAAAAAATATCTGTTTAATTTAATTTACTTTTCAGGTTAAATTTAAGAAGTGTTATAATAAGTTTATTAAGTAGGATCTTTCAGCCTAAAATACTATTGTAATGCTGAGTGTGAGTTTTTGTGTTAATCGTTAATAGTTATGGGTGTTTGGAATTTTTCTCGTGTGCTAGGTGTAAAATTTAAAATATAAGTAATTATTTCATCGGGGAATTTTTGTTTTGGGTTTTGTTTTGTTAGCGACAATTTTTTTGTCTTGTTAGCGACGATTTGCGCATATTTTTCGTTTACGGTTCTCGTTATCAACATTTAAATAGAGATCACGAGTGCCGGGATTGATCTTTGTTGAAGTGACGTGTCTAATGTTAGTAAAGTCAAATGTATCGGTTGTCATAAGTATTTAATCTTGGGTGGCAGTTAGAAGTGATATTTAAGTGCATAGTGTCGAGATAGTAATAGCAGTGATCAGATAATCTTCGGGTTCAGAGATCATAAATGTCATCAGGAAGGAGTAATGTACTGACAAGGGAGGAGCTAATTAAATTCGAGGCTTAGAAAAAAGTATTGAAGAGCAGAACGGAAAAATTAAATGAATGTCAAGTAAAGCGTTAAAAGATAAAGAAGCAATTGGAAGAAACGGAAGAGATTCCAGCGGAATTAGAGAAGGACTTAACAGTTAGTCGATTACTGCCAGAAAAATTTCGCGACCAGGGGAGCATTAGTTGACAATAGAAACAAACAGACAATAGAGACGAAGATCAACGGAGGCGGCCCGATAAAATACAATATGGCCGATGCACATGATAAAATTAAGGACATGGTGTCTAAATATGTACCAATGTTCTCTGGGGAAAGATCTGCACAGTTAGCGAAGGAAGTGCATCGATTTCTGAGTTGTTGTAAAGATCTATACGACCGGTTGGAAACCGCAGAGTAAGGCATCTTTATGAGTGTGTGACATATCGACTGGCAGACGATGCTTACTATCTGATGAGCTGTGAAGAGCCAAAGGACTTGGAAGCATTACAAAGTCAATCAAAGCCGCTTATATGCCACGGATATCGTTCAGCGAGCTACGGACAAAGTTGCTAGCATGTCGACAAAGCCAGGAGAAGGGATCCGAGAGTTTGCGGACAAAATGAAGGAACTGTTGGATCAGATTAAAAGTGCTGTTTCTGCAAAGTACCTAGGTAAAGATGAAGGATTACTGGCGGAGTTGGAAGCGGACGCGATAGCCACATTTAAGCTGGAGTATGGAATCAGGCTATTCGGACTCGCCTAACAGGACAAAAGTTTGATTCATTAAAGGCGGTGCAAGCAGAAGCTGAATTCTCTGAAAAGGATGCGATAAGACTTCAACTTAGGGTACCAAACAATAAAGGTTTTTCACAGGAAGGAGGGAAAAGCGACTACTTTAACGGAGATGTACCTGCACCTCAGGAAAAACCTTTCTCTTTGTTAAAGCCGATTCACACAGAATCGTACAGAGGATATCCTAGAAACGCATATGGACACAGACTCAGCCATTGCTTCAAGTGCGGCCAGCAGGGACATTTCGCGAGAGAGTGTCACAAGCAACCCTTCTGTGCAGAATGTCAGCAATATGGCATGAAACGTCCAACTGCCGAATACATCATGTCGTCAGAGTCGCAGACATTAAAGAAGGCATTGTTGGAAGAACCATCCAGGAGGGGAAGGGCTTTACTGTCAATTTTGCCGAACTCGGGATCACTATACAGCGAACTGCCTGAAGAAATACTTAGCAGAAAAGGCCAGTGAAAAATTAAATTCCCAGAATAAGTTTATCATCACGGTTCCATCGGATACAGCATTACAAGGTAAGTTAATGCTTTTAATAGATACTGGATCTTCATGTAGCATAATTAAAGTTAATAGGATGAAGAGGAATACGCCCATACAGAAACATCAGAAAATTAGAATTGGAGGACTGTTCGGATCCGCTAGGAGCTCCATTCGTACTTGCGAGGCAAAAATTGCAGATAGACAACAGCCAGCATGCTGCAAATTTAACGCCATTAGTGATACGGATTCAATTCCAGCCGACGGTATACTCGGAATGGATTTTCTC
>CAWVNZ010001732.1:0-62591 GCA_963930735.1 Dioctria linearis | reverse complement strand
CAATCCCTGGCGCAATTAAAATTTGCGACAGTAGAAAATTATTTTTTGAAAAATTTACTATAGAAAAAGCAATCCCTGGCGCAATTAAAATTTGCGACAGTAAAAAATTATTTTTTGAATAATTTACTATAGATAAGGCAATCCCTGGCGTATTTAAAATTTGCGACAGTATAAAATTATTTTTTGAATAATTTACTATAGAAAAGGCAATCCCTGGCGTATTTAAAATTTGCGACAGTAGAAAATTAATTTGTGAAAAATTTACTATAGAAAAGGCAATCCCTGGCCGATTTAAAATTTCCGACAGTAAAAAATTATTTTTTGAAAAATTTACTGTAGAAAAGGCAATCCCTGGCGCAATTAAAATTTGCGAGAGTAGAAAATTATTTTTTGAAAAATTTACTGTAGAAAAGGCAATACCTGGCACAATTAAAATTTGCGACAATAAAAAATTATTTTTTGAAAAATTTACTATAGAAAAGGCAATCCCTGGCGTATTTAAAATTTGTGACAGTAAAAAATTTACTGTAGAAAAGGCAATCCCTGGAGCAATTAAAATTTTCGACAGTAAAAAATTATTTTTTGAAAAATTTACTATAGAAAAGGCAATCCCTGGCGCAATTAAAACTTGCGACAGTAAAAAATTATTTTTTGCAAAATTTACTATAGAAAGGCAATCCCTGGCGTAATTATAATTTGCGACAGTAAAAAATTAGTTTTTGAAAAATTTACTGAAGAAAAGGCAATCTCTGGCGCAATTAAAATTTGCGACAGTAGAAAATTATTTTTTGAAAAATTTACTGTAGAAAAGGCAATCCCTGGCGCAATTAAAATTTGTGACAGTAAAAAATTATTTTTTGAATAATTTACTATAGAAAAGGCAATCCCTGGCGCATTTAAAATTTGCGACAGTAAAAAATTATTTTTTGAAAATTTTACTGTAGAAAAGGCAATCCTTGGCGCAGTTAAAATTTGCGACAGTAGAAAATTATTTTTTGAAAAATTTACTGTAGAAAAGGCAATCCCTGGCGCAATTAAAATTTGCGACAGTAAAAAATTATTTTTTGAATAATTTACTATAGAAAAGGCAATCCCTGGCGTATTTAAAATTTGCGACAGTAAAAAATTAATTTGTGAAAAATTTACTATAGAAAAGGCAATCCCTGGCGTATTTAAAATTTGCGACAGTAGAAAATTCATTTGTGAAAAATTTACTATAGAAAAGGCAATCCCTGGCGGATTTAAAATTTGCGACAGTATAAAATTAATTTGTGAAAAATTTACTATAGAAAAGGCAATCCCTGGCGTATTTAAAATTTGCGACAGTAAAAAATTATTTTTTGAATAATTTACTATAGAAAAGGCAATCCCTGGCGTATTTAAAATTTGCGACAGTATAAAATTAAATTTGTGAAAAATTTACTATAGAAAAGGCAATCCCTGGCGTATTTAAAATTTGCGACAGTATAAAATTAATTTGTGAAAACTTTACTATAGAAAAGGCAATCCCTGGCGTATTTAAAATTTGCGACAGTATAAAATTAAATTTGTGAAAAATTTACTATAGAAAAGGCAATCCCTGGCGCAATTAAAATTTGCGACAGTAAAAAATTATTTTTTTGCCAAATTTACTATAGAAAAGGCAATCCCTGGCGCAATTAAAATTTGCGACAGTACAGAATTATTTTTTGAAAAATTTAATATAGAAAAGGAAATCCCTGTCGCAATTAAAATTTGCGACAGTAGAAAATAATTTTTTGAAAAATTTACTGTAGAAACGGCAATCCCTGGCGTATTTAAAATTTGCGACAGTAAAAAATTAATTTTGAAAAATTTACTGTAGAAAAGGTAATCACTGGCGCAATTAAAACTTGCGACAAAAAAAATTATTTTTTGAATAATTTACTATAGAAAAGGCAATCCCTGGCGCAATTAAAATTTGCGACAGTAAGAAATTATTGTTTGAATAATTTAATATAGAAAAGGCAATCCCTGGCGCAATTAATATTTGCGACAGTAAAAAATTTTTTTTGCAAAAATTACTATAGAAGAGGCAATCCCTGGCGTATTTAAAATTTGCGACAGTATAAAATTAATTTGTGAAAAATTTACTATAGAAAAGGCAATCCCTGGCGTATTTAAAATTTGCAACAGTAAAAAATTATTTTTTGAATAATTTACTGTAGAAAAGGCAATCCCTGGCGCAATTAAAATTTGCGACAGTACAAAATTATTTTTTGAAAAATTTAGTGTAGAAAAGGCAATCCCTGGCGCAATTAAAATTTGCGACAGTAAAGAATTATTTTTTGAAAAATTTACTATAGAAAGGCAATCCCTGGCGTAATTATAATTTGCGACAGTAAAAAATTAGTTTTTGAAAAATTTACTGAAGAAAAGGCAATCTCTGGCGCAATTAAAATTTGCGACAGTAGAAAATTATTTTTGAAAAATTTACTGTAGAAAAGGCAATCCCTGGCGTAATTAAAATTTGCGACAGTAAAAAATTATTTTTTGAAAAATTTACTGTAGAAAAGGCAAGCCCTGGCGCAATTAAAATTTGCGACAGTAGAAAATTAGTTTTTGAAAAATTTACTGTAGAAAAGGCAATCCCTGGCGCAATTAAAATTTGCGACAGTAAAAAATTATTTTTTGAATAATTTACTATAGAAAAGGCAATCCCTGGCGTATTTAAAATTTGCGACAGTAAAAAATTAATTTGTGAAAAATTTACTATAGAAAAGGCAATCCCTGGCGTATTTAAAATTTGCGACAGTAGAAAATTAATTTGTGAAAAATTTACTATAGAAAAGGCAATCCCTGGCGGATTTAAAATTTGCGACAGTATAAAATTAATTTGTGAAAAATTTACTATAGAAAAGGCAATCCCTGGCGTATTTAAAATTTGCGACAGTAAAAAATTATTTTTTGAATAATTTACTATAGAAAAGGTAATCCGTGGCGTATTTAAAATTTGCGACAGTATAAAATTAAATTTGTGAAAAATTTACTATAGAAAAGGCAATCCCTGGCGTATTTAAAATTTGCGACAGTATAAAATTAAATTTGTGAAAAATTTACTATAGAATAGGCAATCCCTGGCGCAATTAAAATTTGCGACAGTAAAAAATTATTTTTTTGCCAAATTTACTATAGAAAAGGCAATCCCTGGCGCAATTAAAATTTGCGATAGTATAGAATTATTTTTTGAAAAATTTACTATAGAAAAGGCAATCCCTGGCGCAATTAAAATTTGCGACAGTAGAAAATAATTTTTTGAAAAATTTACTGTAGAAAAGGCAATCCCTGGCGTATAAAATTTGCGACAGTAAAAAATTAATTTTTGAAAAATTTACTGTAGAAAAGGTAATCACTGGCGCAATTAAAACTTGCGACAACAAAAAATTATTTTTTGAATAATTTACTATAGAAAAGGCAATCCCTGGCGCAATTAAAATTTGCGACAGTAAGAAATTATTGTTTGAATAATTTAATATAGAAAAGGCAATCCCTGGCGCAATTAATATTTGCGACAGTAAAAAATTTTTTTTGCAAAAATTACTATAGAAGAGGCAATCCCTGGCGTATTTAAAATTTGCGACAGTATAAAATTAATTTGTGAAAAATTTACTATAGAAAAGGCAATCCCTGGCGTATTTAAAATTTGCAACAGTAAAAAATTATTTTTTGAATAATTTACTGTAGAAAAGGCAATCCCTGGCGCAATTAAAATTTGCGACAGTACAAAATTATTTTTTGAAAAATTTAGTGTAGAAAAGGCAATCCCTGGCGCAATTAAAATTTGCGACAGTAAAAAATTATTTTTTGAAAAATTTACTATAGAAAGGCAATCCCTGGCGTAATTATAATTTGCGACAGTAAAAAATTAGTTTTTGAAAAATTTACTGAAGAAAAGGCAATCTCTGGCGCAATTAAAATTTGCGACAGTAGAAAATTATTTTTTGAAAAATTTACTGTAGAAAAGGCAATCCCTGGCGCAATTAAAATTTGCGACAGTAAAAAATTATTTTTTGAATAATTTACTATAGAAAAGGCAATCCCTGGCGCAATTAAAATTTGCGACAGTAAAAAATTATTTTTTGAAAAATTTACTGTAGAAAAGGCAATCCTTGGCGCAATTAAAATTTGCGACAGTAGAAAATTATTTTTTGAAAAATTTACTGTAGAAAAGGCAATCCCTGGCGCAATTAAAATTTGCGACAGTAAAAAATTATTTTTTGAATAATTTACTATAGAAAAGGCAATCCCTGGCGTATTTAAAATTTGCGACAGTAAAAAATTAATTTGTGAAAAATTTACTATAGAAAAGGCAATCCCTGGCGTATTTAAAATTTGCGACAGTAGAAAATTAATTTGTGAAAAATTTACTATAGAAAAGGCAATCCCTGGCGGATTTAAAATTTGCTACAGTATAAAATTAATTTGTGAAAAATTTACTATAGAAAAGGCAATCCCTGGCGTATTTAAAATTTGCGACAGTAAAAAATTATTTTTTGAATAATTTACTATAGAAAAGGCAATCCCTGGCGTATTTAAAATTTGCGACAGTATAAAATTAAATTTGTGAAAAATTTACTATAGAAAAGGCAATCCCTAGCGTATTTAAAATTTGCGACAGTATAAAATTAATTTGTGAAAAATTTACTATAGAAAAGGCAATCCCCGGGCGTATTTAAAATTTGCGACAGTAAAAAATTATTTTTTGAATAATTTACTGTAGAAAAGGCAATCCCTGGCGCAATTAAAATTTGCGACAGTAGAAAATTATTTTTTGAAAAATTAAGTGTAGAAAAGGCAATCCCTGGCGTATTTAAAATTTGCGACAGTAAAAAATTAATTTTTGAAAAATTTACTGTAGAAAAGGTAATCACTGGCGCAGTTAAAACTTGCGACAGTAATAAATAATTTTTTGAATAATTTACTATAGAAAAGGCAATCCCTCGCGCAATTAAAATTTGCGACAGTAAAAAATTATTTATTGAATAATTTACTATAGAAAAGGCAATCCCTGGCGCAATTAAAATTTGCGACAGTAAAAAATTATTTTTTGAATAATTTACTATAGAAAAGGCAATCCCTGGCGTATTTAAAATTTGCGACAGTATAAAATTAAATTTGTGAAAAATTTACTATAGAAAAGGCAATCCCTGGCGCAATTAAAATTTGCGACAGTAAAAAATTATTTTTTTTCCAAATTTACTATAGAAAAAGCAATCCCTGACGCAATTAAAATTTGCGACAGTAAAAAATTATTTTTTGAATAATTTACTATAGAAAAGGCAATCCCTGGCGCAATTAAAATTTGCGACAGTAAAACATTATTTTTTGAAAAATTTACTGTAGAAAAGGAATCCCTGGCGCAATTAAAATTTGCGACAGTAGAAAATTATTTTTTGAAAAATTTACTGTAGAAAAGGCAATCCCTGGCGCAATTAAAATTTGCGACAGTAGAAAATTATTTTTTGAATAATTTACTGTAGAAAAGGCAATCCCTGGCGCAATTAAAAATTGCGACAGTAGAAAATTATTTTTTGAAAAATTTACTGTAGAAAAGGCAATCCCTGGCGCAATTAAAATTTGCGACAGTAGAAAATTATTTTTTGAAAAAATTACTATAGAAAAGCAATCCCTGGCGTATTTAAAATTTGCGACAGTAAAAAATTATTTTTTTGAATAATTTACTATAGAAAAGACAATCTCTGGCGCAATTAAAATTTGCGACAGTAAACAATTATTTTTTGAATAATTTACTATAGAAAAGGCAATCCCTGGCGCAATTAAAATTTGCGACAGTAAAAAATTATTTTTTGCAAAATTTACTGTAGAAAAGGCAATCCCTGGCGTATTTAGAATTTGCGACAGTATAAAATTAAATTTTGAAAAATTTACTATAGAAAAGGCAATCCCTGGCGTATTTAAAATTTGCGACAGTAAAAAATTAATTTTTGAAAAATTTACTATAGAAAAGGCAATACCTGGCGTAATTAAAATTTTCGACAATAAAAAATTATTTTTTGCAAAATTTACTATAGAAAAGGCAATCCCTGGCGTATTTAAAATTTGCGACATTAAAAAATTAATATGTGAAAAATTTACTATAGAAAATCCAATCCCTGGCGTATTTAAAATTTGCGACAGTAGAGAATTAATTTGTGAAAAATTTACTATAGAAAAGGCAATCCCTAGCGTTTTTAAAATTTGCGACAGTAAAAAATTATTTCTTGAAAAATTAACTGTAGAAAAAGCAATTCCTGGCGCAATTAAAATTTGCGACAGTAAAAAATTAATTTTTGAAAAATTTACTGTAGAAAAGGTAATCCCTGGCGTATTTAAAATTTGCGACAGTAAAAAATTAATTTTTGAAAAATTTACTACAGAAAAGGCAATCCCTGGCGTATTTAAAATTTGCGACAGTATAAAATTATTTTTTGAATAATTTACTATAGAAAAGGCAATCCCTGGCGCAATTAATATTTGCGACAGTAGAAAATTAATTTGTGAAAAATTTACTATAGAAAAGGCAATCCCTGTCGGATTTAAAATTTGCGACAGTTAAAAATTAATTTTTGAAAAAATTACTGTAGAAAAGGCAATCCCTGGCGTAATTAAAATTTGCGACAGTGAAAAATTTACTATAGAAAAGGCAATCCCTGGCGTAATTAAAATTTGCGACAGTAAAAAATTAATTTTTGAAAAATTTACTATAGAAAGGCAATCCCTGGCCGATTTAAAATTTGCGACAGTAAAAAATTATTTTTTGAAAAATTTACTGTAGAAAAGACAATCCCTGGCGCAATTAAAATTTGCGACAGTAAAAAATTATTTTTTGAAAAATTTACTATAGAAAAGGCAATCCCTGGCGTAATTAAAATTTTCGACAGTAAAAAATTAATTTTTGAAAAATTTACTGTAGAAAAGGCAATCCCTGGCGTAATTAAAATTTGCGACAGTAAAAAATTAATTTTTGAATAATTTACTATAGAAAAGGCAATCCCTGGCGTATTTAAAATTTGCGACAGTAAAAAATTATTTTTTGAAAAATTTACTGTAGAAATGGCAATCCCTGGCGCAATTAAAATTTGCGACAGTAAAACATTATTTTTTGAATAATTTACTATAGAAAAGGCAATCCCTGGCGGATTTAAAATTTGCGACAGTAAAAAATTAAATTTTGAAAAATTTACTGTAGAAAAGCCAATCCTTGGCGCAATTAAAATTCGCGACAGTAAAAAATTATTTTTTGAAAAATTTACTATAGAAAAGGCAATCGTTGGCGTAATTAAAATTTTCGACAGTAAAAAATAATTTTTTGAAAAGTTTACTGTAGTAAAGGATATCCCTCCCGTAATTAAAATATGCGACAATAAAAAATTAATTTTTGAATAATTTACTATAGAAAAGGCAATCCCTGGCGTATTTAAAATTTGCGACAGTAAAAAATTAGTTTTTGAATAATTAACTATAGAAAAGGCAATCCCTCGCGTAATTAAAATTTGCGACAGTAAAAAATTATTTTTTGAAAAATTTACTATAGAAAAGTCAATCCCTGGCGTATTTAAAATTTGCGACAGTAAAAAATTAAATTTTGAAAAATTTACTGTAGGAAAGGCAATCTCTGGCGCAATTAAAATTTGCGACAGTAGAAAATTATTTTTTGAAAAATTTACTATAGAAAAGGCAATCCCTGGCGTATTTAAAATTTGCGACAGTAGAAAATTAATTTGTGAAAAATTTACTATAGAAAAGGCAATCCCTGGCGGATTTAAAATTTGCGACAGTATAAAATTATTTTTTGAAAAATTTACTGTAGAAAAGGCAATCCCTGGCGCAATTAAAATTTGCGACAGTAGAAAATTATTTTTTGAAAAATTTACTATAGAAAAAGCAATCCCTGGCGCAATTAAAATTTGCGACAGTAAAAAATTATTTTTTGAATAATTTACTATAGATAAGGCAATCCCTGGCGTATTTAAAATTTGCGACAGTATAAAATTATTTTTTGAATAATTTACTATAGAAAAGGCAATCCCTGGCGTATTTAAAATTTGCGACAGTAGAAAATTAATTTGTGAAAAATTTACTATAGAAAGGCAATCCCTGGCCGATTTAAAATTTCCGACAGTAAAAAATTATTTTTTGAAAAATTTACTGTAGAAAAGGCAATCCCTGGCGCAATTAAAATTTGCGAGAGTAGAAAATTATTTTTTGAAAAATTTACTGTAGAAAAGGCAATACCTGGCACAATTAAAATTTGCGACAATAAAAAATTATTTTTTGAAAAATTTACTATAGAAAAGGCAATCCCTGGCGTATTTAAAATTTGTGACAGTAAAAAATTTACTGTAGAAAAGGCAATCCCTGGAGCAATTAAAATTTTCGACAGTAAAATTTATTTTTTGAAAAATTTACTATAGAAAAGGAAATCCCTGGCGCAATTAAAACTTGCGACTGTAAAAAATTCTTTTTTGCAAAATTTACTATAGAAAGGCAATCCCTGGCGTAATTATAATTTGCGACAGTAAAAAATTAGTTTTTGGAAAATTTACTGAAGAAAAGGCAATCTCTGGCGCAATTAAAATTTGCGACAGTAGAAAATTATTTTTTGAAAAATTTACTGTAGAATAGGCAATCCCTGGCGCAATTAAAATTTGCGACAGTAAAAAATTATTTTTTGAATAATTTACTATAGAAAAGGCAATCCCTGGCGCAATTAAAATTTGCGACAGTAAAAAATTATTTTTTGAAAAATTTACTGTAGAAAAGGCAATCCTTGGCGCAATTAAAATTTGCGACAGTAGAAAATTATTTTTTGAAAAATTTACTGTAGAAAAGGCAATCCCTGGCGCAATTAAAATTTGCGACAGTAAAAAATTATTTTTTGAATAATTTACTATAGAAAAGGCAATCCCTGGCGTATTTAAAATTTGCGACAGTAAAAAATTAATTTGTGAAAAATTTACTATAGAAGAGGCAATCCCTGGCGTATTTAAAATTTGCGACAGTAGAAAATTAATTTGTGAAAAATTTACTATAGAAAAGGCAATCCCTGGCGGATTTAAAATTTGCGACAGTATAAAATTAATTTGTGAAAAATTTACTATAGAAAAGGCAATCCCTGGCGTATTTAAAATTTGCGACAGTAAAAAATTATTTTTTGAATAATTTACTATAGAAAAGGCAATCCCTGGCGTATTTAAAATTTGCGACAGTATAAAATTAAATTTGTGAAAAATTTACTATAGAAAAGGCAATCCCTGGCGTATTTAAAATTTGCGACAGTATAAAATTAATTTGTGAAAAATTTACTATAGAAAAGGCAATCCCTGGCGTATTTAAAATTTGCGACAGTATAAAATTAAATTTGTGAAAAATTTACTATAGAAAAGGCAATCCCTGGCGCAATTAAAATTTGCGACAGTAAAAAATTATTTTTTTGCCAAATTTACTATAGAAAAGGCAATCCCTGGCGCAATTAAAATTTGCGACAGTATAGAATTATTTTTTGAAAAATTTACTATAGAAAAGGAAATCCCTGGCGCAATTAAAATTGGCGACAGTAGAAAATAATTTTTTGAAAAATTTACTGTAGAAAAGGCAATCCCTGGCGTATTTAAAATTTGCGACAGTAAAAAATTAATTTTTGAAAAATTTACTGTAGAAAAGTTAATCACTGGCGCAATTAAAACTTGCGACAAAAAAAAATTATGTTTTGAATAATTTACTATAGAAAAGGCAATCCCTGGCGCAATTAAAATTTGCGACAGTAAGAAATTATTGTTTGAATAATTTAATATAGAAAAGGCAATCCCTGGCGCAATTAATATTTGCGACAGTAAAAAATTTTTTTTGCAAAAATTACTATAGAAGAGGCAATCCCTGGCGTATTTAAAATTTGCGACAGTATAAAATTAATTTGTGAAAAATTTACTATAGAAAAGGCAATCCCTGGCGTATTTAAAATTTGCAACAGTAAAAAATTATTTTTTGAATAATTTACTGTAGAAAAGGCAATCCCTGGCGCAATTAAAATTTGCGACAGTACAAAATTATTTTTTGAAAAATTTAGTGTAGAAAAGGCAATCCCTGGCGCAATTAAAATTTGCGACAGTAAAGAATTATTTTTTGAAAAATTTACTATAGAAAGGCAATCCCTGGCGTAATTATAATTTGCGACAGTAAAAAATTAGTTTTTGAAAAATTTACTGAAGAAAAGGCAATCTCTGGCGCAATTAAAATTTGCGACAGTAGAAAATTATTTTTTGAAAAATTTACTGTAGAAAAGGCAATCCCTGGCGCAATTAAAATTTGCGACAGTAAAAAATTATTTTTTGAATAATTTACTATAGAAAAGGCAATCCCTGGCGCAATTAAAATTTGCGACAGTAAAAAATTATTTTTTGAAAAATTTACTGTAGAAAAGGCAATCCTTGGCGCAATTAAAATTTGCGACAGTAGAAAATTATTTTTTGAAAATTTAGTGTAGAAAAGGCAATCCCTGGCGCAATTAAAATTTGCGACAGTAAAACATTATTTTTTGAATAATTTGCTATAGAAAAGGCAATCCCTGGCGTATTTAAAATTTGCGACAGTAAAAAATTAATTTGTGAAAAATTTACTATAGAAAAGGCAATCCCTGGCGTATTTAAAATTTGCGACAGTAGAAAATTAATTTGTGAAAAATTTACTATAGAAAAGGCAATCCCTGGCGGATTTAAAATTTGCGACAGTATAAAATTAATTTGTGAAAAATTTACTATAGAAAAGGCAATCCCTGGCGTATTTAAAATTTGCGACAGTATAAAATTATTTTTTGAATAATTTACTATAGAAAAGGCAATCCCTGGCGTATTTAAAATTTGCGACAGTATAAAATTAAATTTGTGAAAAATTTACTATAGAAAAGGCAATCCCTGGCGTATTTAAAATTTGCGACAGTATAAAATTAATTTGTGAAAAATTTACTATAGAAAAGGCAATCCCCGGGCGTATTTAAAACTTGCGACAGTAAAAAATTATTTTTTGAATAATTTACTATAGAAAAGGCAATCCCTCGCGCAATTAAAATTTGCGACAGTAAAAAATTATTTATTGAATAATTTACTATAGAAAAGGCAATCCCTGGCGCAATTAAAATTTGCGACAGTAAAAAATTATTTTTTGGATAATTTACTATAGAAAAGGCAATCCCTGGCGTATTTAAAATTTGCGACAGTATAAAATTAAATTTGTGAAAAATTTACTATAGAAAAGGCAATCCCTGGCGCAATTAAAATTTGCGACAGTAAAAAATTATTTTTTTTCCAAATTTACTATAGAAAAGGCAATCCTTGACGCAATTAAAATTTGCGACAGTAAAAAATTATTTTTTGAATAATTTACTATAGAAAAGGGCAATCCCTGGCGCAATTAAATTTGCGACAGTAAAACATTATTTTTTGAAAAATTTACTGTAGAAAGGCAATCCCTGGCGCAATTAAAATTTGCGACAGTAGAAAATTATTTTTTGAAAAATTTACTGTAGAAAAGGCAATCCCTGGCGCAATTAAAATTTGCGACAGTAGAAAATTATTTTTTGAAAAATTTACTGTAGAAAAGGCAATCCCTGGCGCAATTAAAAATTGCGACAGTAGAAAATTATTTTTTGAAAAATTTACTATAGAAAAAGCAATCCCTGGCGTATTTAAAATTTGCGACAGTAAAAAATTATTTTTTGAATAATTTACTATAGAAAAGACAATCTCTGGCGCAATTAAAATTTGCGACAGTAAACAATTATTTTTTGAATAATTTACTATAGAAAAGGCAATCCCTGGCGCAATTAAAACTTGCGACAGTAAAAAATTATTTTTTGCAAAATTTACTGTAGAAAAGGCAATCCCTGGCGTATTTAGAATTTGCGACAGTATAAAATTAAATTTGAAAAATTTACTATAGAAAATACAATCCCTGGCGTATTTAAAATTTGCGACAGTAAAAAATTAATTTTGAAAAATTTACTATAGAAAAGGCAATATCTGGCGTAATTAAAATTTTCGAAAATAAAAAATTATTTTTTGCAAAATTTACTATAGAAAAGGCAATCCCTGGCGTATTTAAAATTTGCGACATTAAAAAATTAATATGTGAAAAATTTACTATAGAAAATCCAATCCCTGGCGTATTTAAAATTTGCGACAGTAGAGAATTAATTTGTGAAAAATTTACTATAGAAAAGGCAATCCCTGGCGTATTTAAAATTTGCGACAGTAAAAAATTATTTCTTGAAAAATTTACTGTAGAAAAAGCAATTCCTGGCGCAATTAAAATTTGCAACAGTAAAAAATTAATTTTTGAAAAATTTACTGTAGAAAAGGTAATCCCTGGCGTATTTAAAATTTGCGACAGTAAAAAATTAATTTTTGAAAAATTTACTACAGAAAAGGCAATCCCTGGCGTATTTAAAATTTGCGACAGTATAAAATTATTTTTTGAATAATTTACTATAGAAAAGGCAATCCCTGTCGCAATTAAAATTTGCGACAGTAGAAAATTAATTTGTGAAAAATTTACGATAGAAAAGGCAATCCCTGTCGGATTTAAAATTTGCGACAGTTAAAAATTAATTTTTGAAAAAATTACTATAGAAAAGGCAAACCCTGGCGTATTTAAAATTTGCGAAAGTAAAAAATTAGTTTTTGAAAAATTTAATATATAAAAGGCAATCCCTGGCGGATTTAAAATTTGCGACAGTAAAAAATTATTTTTTGAAAAATTTACTGTAGAAAAGGCAATCCCTGGCGCAATTAAAATTTGCGACAGTATAAAATTAAATTTTGAAAATTTACTATAGAAAAGGCAATCCCTGGCGTAATTAAAATTTGCGACAGTAAAAAATTAATTTTTGAAAAATTGACTATAGAAAAGGCAATCCCTGGCGTAATTAAAATTTGCGACAGTAAAAAATTAATTTTTGAAAAATTTACTATAGAAAGGCAATCCCTGGCCGATTTAAAATTTGCGACAGTAAAAAATTATTTTTTGAAAAATTTACTGTAGAAAAGACAATCCCTGGCGCAATTAAAATTTGCGACAGTAAAAAATTATTTTTTGAAAAAATTTACTATAGAAAAGGCAATCCCTGGCGTAATTAAAATTTTCGACAGTAAAAAATTAATTTTGGAAAATTTACTGTAGAAAAGGCAATCCCTGGCGTAATTAAAATTTGCGACAGTAAAAAATTAATTTTTGAATAATTTACTATAGAAAAGGCATCCCTGGCGTATTTAAAATTTGCGACAGTAAAAAATTATTTTTTGAAAAATTTACTGTAGAAATGGCAATCCCTGCGCAATTAAATTTGCGACAGTAAAACATTATTTTTTTGAATAATTTACTATAGAAAAGGCAATCCCTGGCGGATTTAAAATTTGCGACAGTAAAAAATTAAATTTTGAAAAATTTACTGTAGAAAAGCCAATCCCTGGCGCAATTAAAATTTGCGACAGTAAAAAATTATTTTTTGAAAAATTTACTATAGAAAGGGCAATCGTTGGCGTAATTAAAATTTTCGACAGTAAAAAATTATTTTTTGAAAAATTTACTGTAGTAAAGGCTATCCCTGCCGTAATTAAAATATGCGACAATAAAAAATTAATTTTTGAATAATTTACTATAGAAAAGGCAATCCCTGGCGTATTTAAATTTGCGACAGTAAAAAATTAGTTTTTGAATAATTAACTATAGAAAAGCAATCCCTCGCGTAATTAAAATTTGCGACAGTAAAAAATTATTTTTTGAAAAATTTACTATAGAAAAAGTCAATCCCTGGCGTATTTAAAATTTGCGACAGTAAAAATTAAATTTTGAAAAATTTACTGTAGGAAAGGCAATCTCAGGCGCAATTAAAATTTGCGACAGTAGAAAATTATTTTTTGAAAAATTTACTATAGAAAAGGCAATCCCTGGCGTATTTAAATTTGCGACAGTAGAAAATTAATTTGTGAAAAATTTACTATAGAAAAGGCAATCCCTGGCGGATTTAAAATTTGCGACAGTAAAAAATTATTTTTTGAAAAATTTACTGTAGAAAAGGCAATCCCTGGCGCAATTAAAATTTGCGACAGTAGAAAATTATTTTTTGAAAAATTTACTATAGAAAAAGCAATTAAAATTTGCGAGAGTAAAAAATTATTTTTTGAATAATTTACTATAGAAAAGGCAATCCCTGGCGTATCTAAAATTTGCGACAGTAAAAAATTAAATTTTGAAAAATTTACTATAGAAAAGGCAATTCCTGGCGCAATTAAAATTTGCGACAGTAATAAATTAATTTTTGAAAAATTTACTATAGAAAAGCAATCCCTGGCGTATTTAAAATTTGCGGACAGTAAAAATTAATTTTTGAAAAATTTACTATAGAAAAGGCAATCCCTGGCGCAATTAAAATTTGCGACAGTTAAAAAATTATTTTTTGAAAAATTTACTGTAGAAAAGGCAATCCCTGGCGCTATTGAAATTTGCGACAGTAAAAAATTAATTTTTGGAAAATTTACAACAGAAAAGGCAATCCCTGGCGTAATTAAAATTTGCGACAGTAAAAAATTAATTTTTGAAAAATTTACTGTAGAAAAGGCAATCCCTGGCGCAATTAAAATTTGCGACAGTAGAAAATTAAATTTGAATAATTTACTATAGAAAACGCAATCTCTGGCGGATTTAAAATTTGCGACAGTAAAAACTATTTTTTGAATAATTTACTATAGAAATGGCAATCCCTGGGGTAATTTAAATTTGCGAAAGTAGAAAATTAAATTTGAATAATTTACTGTAGAAAAGGCAATCCCTGGCGGATTTAAAATTTGCGACAGTAAAAAATTATTTTTTGAAAAATTTACTATAGAAAAGGCAATCCCTGGCGCAATTAAAATTTGCGACAGTAAAAAATATTTTTTGAAAAATTTTACTGTAGAAAAGGCAATCCCTGGCGCAATTAAAATTTGCGACAGTAAAAAATTAAATTTGAAAAATTTACTATAGAAAAGGCAATCCCTGGCGTAATTAAAATTTGCGACAGTAATAAATTAAATTTTGAAAAATTACTATAGAAAACGCAATCCCTGGCGTAATTAAAATTTGCGACAGTAAAAAATTATTTTTTGAATAATTTACTGTAGAAAAGGCAATCCCTGGCGTATTTAAAATTTGCGACAGTAAAAAATTATTTTTTGAATAATTTTCTATAGAAAAGGCAATCCCTGGGGCAATTCAAATTTGCGAGAGTAAAAAATTATTTTTTGAATAATTTACTATAGAAAAGGCAATCCCTGGCGTATTTAAAATTTGCGACAGTAAAAAATTTTTGTTTGAAAAATTTAATATAGAAAAGGCAATCCCTGGTGTAATTAAAATTTGCGACAGTAAAAAATTATTTTTTGAAAAATTTACTATAGAAAAGGGCAACACTGGCGCAATTAAAATTTGCGACAGTAAAAAATTAATTTTTGAAAAATTTACTGTAGAAAAGGCAATCCCTGGCGCAATTAAAATTTGCGACAGTAAAAAATTATTTTTTGAAAAATTTACTGTAGAAAAGGCAATCCCTGGCGCAATTAAAATTTGCGACAGTAAAAAATTATTTTTTGAAAAATTTACTGTAGAAAAGGCAATCCCTGGCGTATTTAAAATTTGCGACAGTAAAAAATTATTTTTGAATAATTTACTATAGAAAAGGCAATCCCTGGCGCAATTAAAATTTGCGAGAGTAAAAAATTATTTTTTGAATAATTTACTATAGAAAAGGCAATCCCTGGCGTATCTAAAATTTGCGACAATAAAAAATTAAATTTTGAAAAATTTACTATAGAAAAGGCAATCCCTGGCGCAATTAAAATTTGCGACAGTAATAAATTAATTTTTGAAAAATTTACTATAGAAAAGCAATCCCTGGCGTATTTAAAATTTGCGACAGTAAAAATTAATTTTTGAAAAATTTACTATAGAAAAGGCAATCCCTGGCGCAATTAAAATTTGCGACAGTAAAAAATTATTTTTTGAAAAATTTACTGTAGAAAAGGCAATCCCTGGCGCAATTAAAATTTGCGACAGTAAAATATTAATTTTGAAAAATTTACTATAGAAAAGGCAATCCCTGGCGTAATTAAAATTTGCGACAGTAAAAAATTATTTTTTGAAAAATTTACTATAGAAAAGGCAATCCCTGGCGTATTTAAAATTTGCGACAGTAAAAAATTATTTTTTGCAAAATTTACTATAGAAAAGGCAATCCCTGGCGTATTTAAAATTTGCGACAGTAAAAAATTAATTTTTGAAAAATTTACTGTAGAAAAGGCAATCCCTGGCGCTATTGAAATTTGCGACAGTAAAAAATTAATTTTTGAAAAATTTACAACAGAAAAGGCAATCCCTGGCGTAATTAAAATTTGCGACAGTAAAAAATTAATTTTTGAAAAATTTACTGTAGAAAAGGCAATCCCTGGCGCAATTAAAATTTGCGACAGTAGAAAATTAAATTTTGAATAATTTACTATAGAAAACGCAATCTCTGGCGGATTTAAAATTTGCGACAGTAAAAAACTATTTTTTGAATAATTTACTATAGAAATGGCAATCCCTGGGGTAATTTAAATTTGCGACAGTAGAAAATTAAATTTTGAATAATTTACTGTAGAAAAGGCAATCCCTGGCGGATTTAAAATTTGCGACAGTAAAAAATTATTTTTTGAAAAATTTACTATAGAAAAGGCAATCCCTGGCGCAATTAAAATTTGCGACAGTAAAAAATATTTTTTGAAAAATTTACTGTAGAAAAGGCAATCCCTGGCGCAATTAAAATTTGCGACAGTAAAAAATTAAATTTTGAAATATTTACTATAGAAAAGGCAATCCCTGGCGTAATTAAAATTTGCGACAGTAATAAATTAAATTTTGAAAAATTTACTATAGAAAACGCAATCCCTGGCGTAATTAAAATTTGCGACAGTAAAAAATTATTTTTTGAATAATTTACTGTAGAAAAGGCAATCCCTGGCGTATTTAAAATTTGCGACAGTAAAAAATTATTTTTTGAATAATTTACTATAGAAAAGGCAATCCCTGGGGCAATTAAAATTTGCGAGAGTAAAAAATTATTTTTTGAATAATTTACTATAGAAAAGGCAATCCCTGGCGTATTTAAAATTTGCGACAGTAAAAAATTTTTGTTTGAAAAATTTAATATAGAAAAGGCAATCCCTGGTGTAATTAAAATTTGCGACAGTAAAAAATTATTTTTTGAAAAATTTACTATAGAAAAGGCAACACTGGCGCATTCAAATTTGCGACAGTAAAAAATTAATTTTTGAAAAATTTACTGTAGAAAAGGCAATCCCTGGCGCAATTAAAATTTGCGACAGTAAAAAATTAATTTTTGAAAAATTTACTGTAGAAAAGGCAATCCCTGGCGCAATTAAAATTTGCGACAGTAAAAAATTATTTTTTGAAAAATTTACTGTAGAAAAGGCAATCCCTGGCGTATTTAAAATTTGCGACAGTAAAAAATTATTTTTTGAATAATTTACTATAGAAAAGGCAATCCCTGGGGCAATTAAAATTTGCGAGAGTAAAAAATTATTTTTTGAATAATTTACTATAGAAAAGGCAATCCCTGGCGTATTTAAAATTTGCGACAGTAAAAAATTAAATTTTGAAAAATTTACTATAGAAAAAGCAATCCCTGGCGCAATTAAAATTTGCGACAGTAATAAATTAATTTATGAAAAATTTACTATAGAAATGGCAATCCCTGGCGTATTTAAAATTTGCGACAGTAAAAAATTAGTTTTTGAAAAATTTACTATAGAAAAGTCAATCCCTGGCGCAATTAAAATTTGCGACAGTAAGAAATTATTTTTTGAAAAATTTACTGCAGAAAAGGCAATCCCTGGCGCAATTAAAATTTGCGACAGTAAAATATTAATTTTTGAAAAATTTACTAGATAAAAGGTAATCCCTGGCGTAATTAAAATTTGCGACAGTAAAAAATTATTTTTTGAAAAATTTACTATAGAAAAGGCAATCCCTGGCGTATTTAAAATTTGCGACAGTAAAAAATTATTTTTTGAATAATTTACTATAGAAAAGGCAATCCCTGGCGCAATTAAAATTTGCGACAGTAGAAAATTATTTTTTGAAAAATTTACTATAGAAAAGGCAATCCCAGGCGTAGTTAAAATTTGCGACAGTAAAAAATTCTTTTTTGAAAAATTTACTATAGAAAAGGCAATCCCTGGCGCAATTAAAATTTGCGACAGTAAAAAATTAATTTGTGAAAAATTTACTATAGAAAAGGCAATCCCTGGCGTAATTAAAATTTGCGACAGCAAAAAATTAGTTTTTGAAAAATTTTCTGTAGAAAAGGCAATCCCTGGCGTAATTAAAATTTGCGACAGTAAAAAATTAGTTTTTGAATAATTTACTATAGAAAAGGCAATCCCTGGCGCAATTAAAATATGCGACAGTAAAAAATCATTTTTTGAATAATTTACTATAGAAAAGGCAATCCCTGGCGCAATTAAAATTTACGACAGTAAACAATTAATTTTTGAAAAGTTACTATAGAAAAGGCAATCCCTGGCGTAATTAAAATTTGCGAGAGTAAAAAATTATTTTTTGCAAAATTTACTATAGAAAAGGCAATCCCTGGCGCAATTAAAATTTGCGACAGTAAAAAATTATTTTTTGAAAAATTTACTGTAGAAAATGCAGTCCCTGGCGTATTTAAAATTTGCGACAGTAAAAAATTAATTTTTGAAAAATTTACTATGGAAAAGGCAATCCCTGGCGTATTTAAAATTTGCGACAGGATAAAATTATTTTTTGAAAAATTTACTATAGAAAAGGCAATCCCTGGCGCAATTAAAATTTGCGACAGTAAAAAATTAATTTTTGAAAAATTTACTGTAGAAAAGGCAATCCCTGGCGCAATTAAAATTTGCGACAGTAAAAAATTATTTTTTGAAAAATTTACTGTAGAAAAGGCAATCCCTGGCGCAATTAAAATTTGCGACAGTAAAAAATTATTTTTTGAATAATTTACTATAGAAAAGGCAATCCCTGGCGGATTTAAAATTTGCGACAGTAAAAAATTAATTTGTGAAAAATTTACTATAGAAAAGGCAATCCCTGGCGCAATTAAAACTTGCGACAGTAAAAAATTAATTTTTGAAAAATTTACTATAGAAAAGGAAATCCCTGGCGTAATTAAAATTTGCGACAGTAAAAAATTATTTTTTGAATAATTTACTATAGAAAAAGCAATCCCTGGCGGATTTAAAATTTGCGACAGTAAAAATTTTTTTTTTGAATAATTTACTATAGAAAAGGCAATCCCTGGCGCAATTAAAATTTGCGACAGTAGAAAATTATTTTTTGAAAAATTTACTATAGAAAAGACAATCCCTGGCGTATTTAAAATTTGCGACAGTAAAAGATTATTTTTTGAATAATTTACTATAGAACAGGCAATCCCTGGCGCAATTAAAATTTGCGACAGTAGAAAATTATTTTTTGAAAAATTTACTATAGAAAAGGCAATCCCTGGCGTAATTAAAATTTGCGAGAGTAAAAAATTATTTTTTGAAAAATTTTCTATAGAAAAGGCAATCCCTGGCATATTTCAAATTTCCGACAGAAAAAATTAATTTTTGTAAAATTTACTGTAGAAAAGGCAATCCCTGGCGCAATTAAAATTTGCGACAATAAAAAATTATTTTTTGAAAAATTTACTGTAGAAAAGGCAATCCCTGGCGTAATTAAAATTTGCGACAGTAAAAAATTATTTTTTGCAAAATTTACTATAGAAAAGGCAATCTCTGGCTTATTTAAAATTTGCGACAGTAAAAAATTAATTTTTGAAAAATTTACTATAGAAAAGGCAATCCCTGGTGCAATTAAAATTTGCGACAGTAAAAAATTAATTTTTGAAAAATTTACTATAGAAAAGGCAACCCTGGCGTATTTAAAATTTGCGAGAGTAAAAAATTAATTTTTGAAAAGTTTACTATAGAAAAGGCAATCCCTGGCATATTTAAAATTTGCGACAGTAAAAAAATTAATTTTTGAAAAATTTACTATAGAAAAGGCAATCCCTGGCGCAATTAAAATTTGCGAGAGTAAAAAACTATTTTTTGAATAATTTACTATAGAAAAGGCAATCCCTGGCGTAATTAAAATTTGCGACAGTAAAAAATTATTTTTTGAAAAATTTACTATAGAATAGGCAATCCCTGGCTTAATTAAAATTTGCGACAGTATAAAATTAATTTTTGAAAAATTTACTGTAGAAAAGGCAATCTTTGGCGCATTTAAAGTTTGCGACAGTAAAAAATTATTTTTTGAAAAATTTACTGTAGAAAAGGCAATCCCTGGCGCAATTAAAATTTGCGACAGTAAAAAATTATTTTTTGAAAAATTTACTGTAGAACAGGCAATCCCTGGCGTAATTAAAATTTGCGACAGTAAAAAATTAATTTGTGAAAAATTTACTATAGAACAGGCAATCCCTGGCGCAATTAAAATTTGCGACAGTAAAAAATTATTTTTTGAAAAATTTACTATTGAAAAGGCAATCCCTGGCGTAATTAAAATTTGCGACAGTAAAAAATTATTTTTTGAAAAATTTACTATAGAAAAGGCAATCCTTGGCGTATTTAAAATTTGCGACAGTAAAAAATTAATTTTTGAAAAATTTACTGTAGAAAAGGCAATCCCTGGCGCAATTAAAATTTGCGACAGTAAGAAATTATTTTTTGAAAAATTTACTGTAGAAAAGGCAATCCCTGGCATAATTAAAATTTGCGATAGTAAAAAATTATTTTTTGCAAAATTTACTATAGAAAAGGCAATCCCTGGCATATTTAAAATTTGCGACAGTAAAAAATTAATTTTTGAAAAATTTACTATAGAAAAGGCAATCCCTGGCCCAATTAAAATTTGCGACAGTAAAAAATAAATTTTTGAAAAATTTACTATAGAAAAGGCAAACCCTGGCGTATTTAAAATTTGCGACAGTAAAAAATTAATTTTTGAAAAATTTACTATAGAAAAGGCAATCCCTGGCGTATTTAAAATTTGCGACAGTAACAAATTAATTTTTGAAAAATTTACTGTAGAAAAGGCAATCCCTGGCGTATTTAAAGTTTGCGACAGTAAAAAATTATTTTTTGAAAAATTTACTGTAGAAAAGGCAATCCCTGGCGCAATTAAAATTTGCGACAGTAAAAAATTATTTTTTGAAAAATTTACTGTAGAAAAGGCAATCCCTGGCGTAATTAAAATTTGCGACAGTAAAAAATTAATTTGTGAAAAATTTACTATAGAACAGGCAATCCCTGGCGCAATTAAAATTTGCGACAGTAAAAAATTATTTTTTGAAAAATTTACTATAGAAAAGGCAATCCCTGGCGTAATTAAAATTTGCGACAGTAAAAAATTATTTTTTGAAAAATTTACTATAGAAAAGGCAATCCATGGCGTATTTAAAATTTGCGACAGTAAAAAATTAATTTTTGAAAAATTTACTATAGAACAGGCAATCCCTGGCGCAATTAAAATTTGCGACAGTAAAAAATTATTTTTTGAAAAATTTACTATAGAAATGGCAATCCCTGGCGTAATTAAAATTTGCGACAGTAAAAAATTATTTTTTGAAAAATTTACTATAGAAAAGGCAATCCCTGGCGTATTTAAAATTTGCGACAGTAAAAAATTAATTTTTGAAAAATTTACTGTAGAAAAGGCAATCCCTGGCGCAATTAAAATTTGCGACAGTAAGAAATTATTTTTTGAAAAATTTACTGTAGAAAAGGCAATCCCTGGCATAATTAAAATTTGCGATAGTAAAAAATTACTTTTTGCAAAATTTACTATAGAAAAGGCAATCCCTGGCATATTTAAAATTTGCGACAGTAAAAAATTAAATTTTGAAAAATTTACTATAGAAAAGGCAATCCCTGGCCCAATTAAAATTTGCGACAGTAAAAAATTAATTTTTGAAAAATTTACTATAGAAAAGGCAACCCTGGCGTATTTAAAATTTGCGAGAGTAAAAAATTAATTTTTGAAAAGTTTACTATAGAAAAGGCAATCCCTGGCATATTTAAAATTTGCGACAGTAAAAAAATTAATTTTTGAAAAATTTACTATAGAAAAGGCAATCCCTGGCGCAATTAAAATTTGCGAGAGTAAAAAACTATTTTTTGAATAATTTACTATAGAAAAGGCAATCCCTGGCGTAATTAAAATTTGCGACAGTAAAAAATTATTTTTTGAAAAATTTACTATAGAATAGGCAATCCGTGGCTTAATTAAAATTTGCGACAGTATAAAATTAATTTTTGAAAAATTTACTGCAGAAAAGGCAATCTTTGGCGCATTTAAAGTTTGCGACAGTAAAAAATTTTTTTTTGAAAAATTTACTGTAGAAAAGGCAATCCCTGGCGGAATTAAAATTTGCGACAGTAAAAAATTATTTTTTGAAAAAGTTACTGTAGAAAAGGCAATCCCTGGCGTAATTAAAATTTGCGACAGTAAAAAATTAATTTGTGAAAAATTTACTATAGAACAGGCAATCCCTGGCGCAATTAAAATTTGCGACAGTAAAAAATTATTTTTTGAAAAATTTACTGTAGAAAAGGCAATCCCTGGCGTAATTAAAATTTGCGACAGTAAAAAATTATTTTTTGAAAAATTTACTATAGAAAAGGCAATCCCTGGCGTATTTAAAATTTGCGACAGTAAAAAATTAATTTTTGAAAAATTTACTGTAGAAAAGGCAATCCCTGGCGCAATTAAAATTTGCGACAGTAAGAAATTATTTTTTGAAAAATTTACTGTAGAAAAGGCAATCCCTGGCATAATTAAAATTTGCGATAGTAAAAAATTATTTTTTGCAAAATTTACTATAGAAAAGGCAATCCCTGGCATATTTAAAATTTGCGACAGTAAAAAATTAATTTTTGAAAAATTTACTATAGAAAAGGCAATCCCTGGCCCAATTAAAATTTGCGACAGTAAAAAATAAATTTTTGAAAAATTTACTATAGAAAAGGCAATCCCTGGCGTATTTAAAATTTGCGACAGTAAAAAATTAATTTTTGAAAAATTTACTATAGAAAAGGCAATCCCTGGCGTATTTAAAATTTGCGACAGTAACAAATTAATTTTTGAAAAATTTACTATAGAAAAGGCAATCCCTGGCGCATTTAAAGTTTGCAACAGTAAAAAATTATTTTTTGAAAAATTTACTGTAGAAAAGGCAATCCCTGGCGCAATTAAAATTTGCGACAGTAAAAAATTATTTTTTGAAAAATTTACTGTAGAAAAGGCAATCCCTGGCGTAATTAAAATTTGCGACAGTAAAAAATTAATTTGTGAAAAATTTACTATAGAACAGGCAATCCCTGGCGCAATTAAAATTTGCGACAGTAAAAAATTATTTTTTGAAAAATTTACTATAGAAAAGGCAATCCCTGGCGTAATTAAAATTTTCGACAGTAAAAAATTATTTTTTGAAAAATTTACTATAGAAAAGGCAATCCCTGGCGTATTTAAAATTTGCGACAGTAAAAAATTAATTTTTGAAAAATTTACTGTAGAAAAGGCAATCCCTGGCGCAATTAAAATTTGCGACAGTAAGAAATTATTTTTTGAAAAATTTACTGTAGAAAAGGCAATCCCTGGGATAATTAAAATTTGCGATAGTAAAAAATTATTTTTTGCAAAATTTACTATAGAAAAGGCAATCCCTGGCATATTTAAAATTTGCGACAGTGAAAAATTAATTTTTGAAAAATTTACTATAGAAAAGGCAATCCCTGGCCCAATTAAAATTTGCGACAGTAAAAAATAATTTTTTGAAAAATTTACTATAGAAAAGGCAATCCCTGGCGTATTTAAAATTTGCGACAGTAAAAAATTAATTTTTGAAAAATTTACTATAGAAAAGGCAATCCCTGGCATAATTAAAATTTGCGATAGTAAAAAATTATTTTTTGCAAAATTTACTATAGAAAAGGCAATCCCTGGCATATTTAAAATTTGCGACAGTAAAAAATTAATTTTTGAAAAATTTACTATAGAAAAGGCAATCCCTGGCGCAATTAAAATTTGCGAGAGTAAAAAACTATTTTTTGAATAATTTACTATAGAAAAGGCAATCCCTGGCGTAATTAAAATTTGCGACAGTAAAAAATTATTTTTAGAAAAATTTACTATAGAATAGGCAATCCGTGGCTTAATTAAAATTTGCGACAGTATAAAATTAATTTTTGAAAAATTTACTGTAGAAAAGGCAATCTTTGGCGCATTTAAAGTTTGCGACAGTAAAAAATTATTTTTTGAAAAATTTACTGTAGAAAAGGCAATCCCTGGCGCAATTAAAATTTGCGACAGTAAAAAATTATTTTTTGAAAAATTTACTGTAGAAAAGGCAATCCCTGGCGTAATTAAAATTTGCGACAGTAAAAAATTAATTTGTGAAAAATTTACTATAGAACAGGCAATCCCTGGCGCAATTAAAATTTGCGACAGTAAAAAATTATTTTTTGAAAAATTTACTGTAGAAAAGGCAATCCCTGGCGTAATTAAAATTTGCGACAGTAAAAAATTATTTTTTGAAAAATTTACTATAGAAAAGGCAATCCCTGGCGTATTTCAAATTTGCGACAGTAAAAAATTAATTTTTGAAAAATTTACTGTAGAAAAGGCAATCGCTGGCGCAATTAAAATTTGCGACAGTAAGAAATTATTTTTTGAAAAATTTACTGTAGAAAAGGCAATCCCTGGCATAATTAAAATTTGCGATAGTAAAAAATTATTTTTTGCAAAATTTACTATAGAAAAGGCAATCCCTGGCATATTTAAAATTTGCGACAGTAAAAAATTAATTTTTGAAAAATTTACTATAGAAAAGGCAATCCCTGGCCCAATTAAAATTTGCGACAGTAAAAAATAAATTTTTGAAAAATTTACTATAGAAAAGGCAATCCCTGGCGTATTTAAAATTTGCGACAGTAAAAAATTAATTTTTGAAAAATTTACTATAGAAAAGGCAATCCCTGGCGTATTTAAAATTTGCGACAGTAACAAATTAATTTTTGAAAAAGTTACTATAGAAAAGGCAATCCCTGGCGCATTTAAAGTTTGTAACAGTAAAAAATTATTTTTTGAAAAATTTACGTAGAAAAGGCAATCCCTGGCGCAATTAAAATTTGCGACAGTAAAAAATTATTTTTTGAAAAATTTACTGTAGAAAAGGCAATCCCTGGCGTAATTAAAATTTGCGACAGTAAAAAATTAATTTGTGAAAAATTTACTATAGAACAGGCAATCCCTGGCGCAATTAAAATTTGCGACAGTAAAAAATTATTTTTTGAAAAATTTACTATAGAAAAGGCAATCCCTGGCGTAATTAAAATTTTCGACAGTAAAAAATTATTTTTTGAAAAATTTACTATAGAAAAGGCAATCCCTGGCGTATTTAAAATTTGCGACAGTAAAAAATTAATTTTTGAAAAATTTACTGTAGAAAAGGCAATCCCTGGCGCAATTAAAATTTGCGACAGTAAGAAATTATTTTTTGAAAAATTTACTGTAGAAAAGGCAATCCCTGGGATAATTAAAATTTGCGATAGTAAAAAATTATTTTTTGCAAAATTTACTATAGAAAAGGCAATCCCTGGCATATTTAAAATTTGCGACAGTGAAAAATTAATTTTTGAAAAATTTACTATAGAAAAGGCAATCCCTGGCCCAATTAAAATTTGCGACAGTAAAAAATAAATTTTTGAAAAATTTACTATAGAAAAGGCAATCCCTGGCGTATTTAAAATTTGCGACAGTAAAAAATTAATTTTTGAAAAATTTACTATAGAAAAGGCAATCCCTGGCGTATTTAAAATTTGCGACAGTATAAAATTATTTTTTGAAAAAGTTACTATAGAAAAGGCAATCCCTGGCGCATTTAAAGTTTGTAACAGTAAAAAATTATTTTTTGAAAAATTTACGTAGAAAAGGCAATCCCTGGCGCAATTAAAATTTGCGACAGTAAAAAATTATTTTTTGAAAAATTTACTGTAGAAAAGGCAATCCCTGGCGTAATTAAAATTTGCGACAGTAAAAAATTAATTTGTGAAAAATTTACTATAGAACAGGCAATCCCTGGCGCAATTAAAATTTGCGACAGTAAAAAATTATTTTTTGAAAAATTTACTATAGAAAAGGCAATCCCTGGCGTAATTAAAATTTTCGACAGTAAAAAATTATTTTTTGAAAAATTTACTATAGAAAACGCAATCCCTGGCGTATTTAAAATTTGCGACAGTAAAAAATTAATTTTTGAAAAATTTACTGTAGAAAAGGCAATCCCTGGCGCAATTAAAATTTGCGACAGTAAGAAATTATTTTTTGAAAAATTTACTGTAGAAAAGGCAATCCCTGGGATAATTAAAATTTGCGATAGTAAAAAATTATTTTTTGCAAAATTTACTATAGAAAAGGCAATCCCTGGCATATTTAAAATTTGCGACAGTGAAAAATTAATTTTTGAAAAATTACTATAGAAAAGGCAATCCCTGGCCCAATTAAAATTTGCGACAGTAAAAAATAAATTTTTGAAAAATTTACTATAGAAAAGGCAATCCCTGGCGTATTTAAAATTTGCGACAGTAAAAAATTAATTTTTGAAAAATTTACTATAGAAAAGGCAATCCCTGGCGTATTTAAAATTTGCGACAGTATAAAATTATTTTTTGAAAAATTTACTATAGAAAAGGCAATCCCTGTCGCAATTAAAATTTGCGACAGTAAAAAATTAATTTTTGAAAAATTTACTGTAGAAAAGGCAATCCCTGGCGCAATTAAAATTTGCGACAGTAAAAAATTATTTTTTGAAAAATTTACTGTAGAAAAGGCAATCCCTGGCGCAATTAAAATTTGCGACAGTAAAAAATTATTTTTTGAATAATTTACTATAGAAAAGGCAATCCCTGGCGGATTTAAAATTTGCGACAGTAAAAAATTAATTTGTGAAAAATTTACTATAGAAAAGGCAATCCCTGGCGCAATTAAAACTTGCGACAGTAAAAAATTAATTTTTGAAAAATTTACTATAGAAAAAAAAATCCCTGGCGTAATTAAAATTTGCGACAGTAAAAAATTATTTTTTGAATAATTTACTATAGAAAAGGCAATCCCTGGCGGATTTAAAATTTGCGACAGTAAAAAATTATTTTTTGATTAATTTACTATAGAAAAGGCAATCCCTGGCGCAATTAAAATTTGCGACAGTAGAAAATTATTTTTTGAAAAATTTACTATAGAAAAGGCAATCCCTGGGATAATTAAAATTTGCGATAGTAAAAAATTATTTTTTGCAAAATTTACTATAGAAAAGGCAATCCCTGGCGTATTTAAAATTTGCGACAGTATAAAATTATTTTTTGAAAAATTTACTATAGAAAAGGCAATCCCTGGCGCAATTAAAATTTGCGACAGTAAAAAATTAATTTTTGAAAAATTTACTGTAGAAAAGGCAATCCCTGGCGCAATTAAAATTTGCGACAGTAAAAAATTATTTTTTGAAAAATTTACTGTAGAAGAGGCAATCCCTGGCGTATTTAAAATTTGCGACAGTATAAAATTATTTTTTGAAAAATTTACTATAGAAAAGGCAATCCCTGGCGCAATTAAAATTTGCGACAGTAAAAAATTAATTTTTGAAAAATTTACTGTAGAAAAGGCAATCCCTGGCGCACTTAAAACTTGCGACAGTAAAAAATTATTTTTTGAAAAATTTACTATAGAAAAGGCAATCCCTGGCGTAATTAAAATTTGCGACAGTAAAAAATTATTTTTTGAAAAATTTACTATAGAAAAGGCAATCCCTGGCGTATTTAAAATTTGCGAAAGTAAAAAATTAATTTTTGAAAAATTTACTGTAGAAAAGGCAATCCCTGGCGCAATTAAAATTTGCGACAGTAAGAAATTATTTTTTGAAAAATTTACTGTAGAAAAGGCAATCCCTGGGATAATTAAAATTTGCGATAGTAAAAAATTATTTTTTGCAAAATTTACTATAGAAAAGGCAATCCCTGGCATATTTAAAATTTGCGACAGTAAAAAATTAATTTTTGAAAAATTTACTATAGAAAAGGCAATCCCTGGCCCAATTAAAATTTGCGACAGTAAAAAATAAATTTTTGAAAAATTTACTATAGAAAAGGCAATCCCTGGCGTATTTAAAATTTGCGACAGTAAAAAATTAATTTTTGAAAAATTTACTATAGAAAAGGCAATCCCTGGCGTATTTAAAATTTGCGACAGTATAAAATTATTTTTTGAAAAATTTACTATAGAAAAGGCAATCCCTGGCGCAATTAAAATTTGCGACAGTAAAAAATTAATTTTTGAAAAATTTACTGTAGAAAAGGCAATCCCTGGCGCAATTAAAATTTGCGACAATAAAAAATTATTTTTTGAAAAATTTACTGTAGAAAAGGCAATCCCTGGCGCAATTAAAATTTGCGACAGTAAAAAATTATTTTTTGAATAATTTACTATAGAAAAGGCAATCCCTGGCGGATTTAAAATTTGCGACAGTAAAAAATTAATTTGTGAAAAATTTACTATAGAAAAGGCAATCCCTGGCGCAATTAAAACTTGCGACAGTAAAAAATAAATTTTTAAAAATTTACTATAGAAAAGGCAATCCCTGGCGGATTTAAAATTTGCGACAGTAAAAAATTATTTTTTGAATAATTTACTATAGAAAAGGCAAACCCTGGCGCAATTAAAATTTGCGACAGTAGAAAATTATTTTTTGAAAAATTTACTATAGAAAAGGCAATCCCTGGCGTATTTAAAATTTGCGACAGTAAAAGATTATTTTTTGAATAATTTACTATAGAAAAGGCAATCCCTGGCGGATTTAAAATTTGCGACAGTAAAAAATTATTTTTTGAATAATTTACTATAGAAAAGGCAAACCCTGGCGCAATTAAAATTTGCGACAGTAGAAAATTATTTTTTGAAAAATTTTCTATAGAAAAGGCAATCCCTGGCGTATTTAAAATTTGCGACAGTAAAAGATTATTTTTTGAATAATTTACTATAGAACAGGCAATCCCTGGCGCAATTAAAATTTGCGACAGTAGAAAATTATTTTTTGAAAAATTTACTATAGAAAAGGCAATCCCTGGCGTAATTAAAATTTGCGACAGTAAAAAATTATTTTTTGAAAAATTTTCTATAGAAAAGGCAATCCCTGGCATATTTCAAATTTCCGACAGAAAAAATTAATTTTTGTAAAATTTACTATAGAAAAGGCAAACCCTGGCGCAATTAAAATTTGCGACAGTAGAAAATTATTTTTTGAAAAATTTACTATAGAAAAGGCAATCCCTGGCGTAATTAAAATTTGCGACAGTAAAATATTATTTTTTGAAAAATTTACTATAGAAAAGGCAATCCATGGCGTATTTAAAATTTGCGACAGTAAAAAATTAATTTTTGAAAAATTTACTATAGAACAGGCAATCCCTGGCGCAATTAAAATTTGCGACAGTAAAAAATTATTTTTTGAAAAATTTACTATAGAAATGGCAATCCCTGGCGTAATTAAAATTTGCGACAGTAAAAAATTAATTTGTGGAAAATTTGCTATAGAACAGGCAATCCCTGGCGCAATTAAAATTTGCGACAGTAAAAAATTATTTTTTGAAAAATTTACTATAGAAAAGGCAATCCCTGGCGTAATTAAAATTTGCGACAGTAAAAAATTATTTTTTGAAAAATTTACTATAGAAAAGGCAATCCATGGCGTATTTAAAATTTGCGACAGTAAAAAATTAATTTTTGAAAAATTTACTATAGAACAGGCAATCCCTGGCGCAATTAAAATTTGCGACAGTAAAAAATTATTTTTTGAAAAATTTACTATAGAAATGGCAATCCCTGGCGTAATTAAAATTTGCGACAGTAAAAAATTATTTTTTGAAAAATTTACTATAGAAATGGCAATCCCTGGCGTATTTAAAATTTGCGACAGTAAAAAATTAATTTTTGAAAAATTTACTGTAGAAAAGGCAATCCCTGGCGCAATTAAAATTTGCGACAGTAAGAAATTATTTTTTGAAAAATTTACTGTAGAAAAGGCAATCCCTGGCATAATTAAAATTTGCGATAGTAAAAAATTACTTTTTGCAAAATTTACTACAGAAAAGGCAATCCCTGGCATATTTAAAATTTGCGACAGTAAAAAATTAATTTTTGAAAAATTTACTATAGAAAAGGCAATCCCTGGCCCAATTAAAATTTGCGACAGTAAAAAATTAATTTTTGAAAAATTTACTATAGAAAAGGCAACCCTGGCGTATTTAAAATTTGCGAGAGTAAAAAATTAATTTTTGAAAAGTTTACTATAGAAAAGGCAATCCCTGGCGTAATTAAAATTTGCGACAGTAAAAAATTATTTTTTGAAAAATTTACTATAGAATAGGCAATCCGTGGCTTAATTAAAATTTGCGACAGTATAAAATTAATTTTTGAAAAATTTACTGCAGAAAAGGCAATCTTTGGCGCATTTAAAGTTTGCGACAGTAAAAAATAAATTTTTTGAAAAATTTACTGTAGAAAAGGCAATCCCTTGCGCAATTAAAATTTGCGACAGTAAAAAATTATTTTTTGAAAAATTTACTGTAGAAAAGGCAATCCCTGGCGTAATTAAAATTTGCGACAGTAAAAAATTAATTTGTGAAAAATTTACTATAGAACAGGCAATCCCTGGCGCAATTAAAATTTGCGACAGTAAAAAATTATTTTTTGAAAAATTTACTGTAGAAAAGGCAATCCCTGGCGTAATTAAAATTTGCGACAGTAAAAAATTATTTTTTGAAAAATTTACTATAGAAAAGGCAATCCCTGGCGTATTTAAAATTTGCGACAGTAAAAAATTAATTTTTGAAAAATTTACTGTAGAAAAGGCAATCCCTGGCGCAATTAAAATTTGCGACAGTAAGAAATTATTTTTTGAAAAATTTACTGTACAAAAGGCAATCCCTGGCATAATTAAAATTTGCGATAGTAAAAAATTATTTTTTGCAAAATTTACTATAGAAAAGGCAATCCCTGGCAGATTTAAAATTTGCGACAGTAAAAAATTAATTTTTGAAAAATTTACTATAGAAAAGGCAATCCCTGGCCCAATTAAAATTTGCGACAGTAAAAAATAAATTTTTGAAAAATTTACTATAGAAAAGGCAATCCCTGGCGTATTTAAAATTTGCGACAGTAAAAAATTAATTTTTGAAAAATTTACTATAGAAAAGGCAATCCCTGGCGTATTTAAAATTTGCGACAGTAACAAATTAATTTTTGAAAAATTTACTATAGAAAAGGCAATCCCTGGCGCATTTAAAGTTTGCAACAGTAAAAAATTATTTTTTGAAAAATTTACTGTAGAAAAGGCAATCCCTGGCGCAATTAAAATTTGCGACAGTAAAAAATTATTTTTTGAAAAATTTACTGTAGAAAAGGCAATCCCTGGCGTAATTAAAATTTGCGACAGTAAAAAATTAATTTGTGAAAAATTTACTATAGAACAGGCAATCCCTGGCGCAATTAAAATTTGCGACAGTAAAAAATTATTTTTTGAAAAATTTACTATAGAAAAGGCAATCCCTGGCGTAATTAAAATTTTCGACAGTAAAAAATTATTTTTTGAAAAATTTACTATAGAAAAGGCAATCCCTGGCGTATTTAAAATTTGCGACAGTAAAAAATTAATTTTTGAAAAATTTACTGTAGAAAAGGCAATCCCTGGCGCAATTAAAATTTGCGACAGTAAGAAATTATTTTTTGAAAAATTTACTGTAGAAAAGGCAATCCCTGGGATAATTAAAATTTGCGATAGTAAAAAATTATTTTTTGCAAAATTTACTATAGAAAAGGCAATCCCTGGCATATTTAAAATTTGCGACAGTGAAAAATTAATTTTTGAAAAATTTACTATAGAAAAGGCAATCCCTGGCCCAATTAAAATTTGCGACAGTAAAAAATAAATTTTTGAAAAATTTACTATAGAAAAGGCAATCCCTGGCGTATTTAAAATTTGCGACAGTAAAAAATTAATTTTTGAAAAATTTACTATAGAAAAGGCAATCCCTGGCATAATTAAAATTTGCGATAGTAAAAAATTATTTTTTGCAAAATTTACTATAGAAAAGGCAATCCCTGGCATATTTAAAATTTGCGACAGTAAAAAATTAATTTTTGAAAAATTTACTATAGAAAAGGCAATCCCTGGCGCAATTAAAATTTGCGAGAGTAAAAAACTATTTTTTGAATAATTTACTATAGAAAAGGCAATCCCTGGCGTAATTAAAATTTGCGACAGTAAAAAATTATTTTTTGAAAAATTTACTATAGAATAGGCAATCCGTGGCTTAATTAAAATTTGCGACAGTATAAAATTAATTTTTGAAAAATTTACTGTAGAAAAGGCAATCTTTGGCGCATTTAAAGTTTGCGACAGTAAAAAATTATTTTTTGAAAAATTTACTGTAGAAAAGGCAATCCCTGGCGCAATTAAAATTTGCGACAGTAAAAAATTATTTTTTGAAAAATTTACTGTAGAAAAGGCAATCCCTGGCGTAATTAAAATTTGCGACAGTAAAAAATTAATTTGTGAAAAATTTACTATATAACAGGCAATCCCTGGCGCAATTAAAATTTGCGACAGTAAAAAATTATTTTTTGAAAAATTTACTGTAGAAAAGGCAATCCCTGGCGTAATTAAAATTTGCGACAGTAAAAAATTATTTTTTGAAAAATTTACTATAGAAAAGGCAATCCCTGGCGTATTTAAAATTTGCGACAGTAAAAAATTAATTTTTGAAAAATTTACTGTAGAAAAGGCAATCCCTGGCGCAATTAAAATTTGCGACAGTAAGAGATTATTTTTTGAAAAATTTACTGTAGAAAAGGCAATCCCTGGCATAATTAAAATTTGCGATAGTAAAAAATTATTTTTTGCAAAATTTACTATAGAAAAGGCAATCCCTGGCATATTTAAAATTTGCGACAGTAAAAAATTAATTTTTGAAAAATTTACTATAGAAAAGGCAATCCCTGGCCCAATTAAAATTTGCGACAGTAAAAAATAAATTTTTGAAAAATTTACTATAGAAAAGGCAATCCCTGGCGTATTTAAAATTTGCGACAGTAAAAAATTAATTTTTGAAAAATTTACTATAGAAAAGGCAATCCCTGGCGTATTTCAAATTTGCGAGAGTAACAAATTAATTTTTGAAAAATTTACTATAGAAAAGGCAATCCCTGGCGTAATTAAAATTTGCGACAGTAAAAAATTAATTTGTGAAAAATTTACTATAGAACAGGCAATCCCTGGCGCAATTAAAATTTGCGACAGTAAAAAATTATTTTTTGAAAAATTTACTATAGAAAAGGCAATCCCTGGCGTAATTAAAATTTTCGAGAGTAAAAAATTATTTTTTGAAAAATTTACTATAGAAAAGGCAATCCCTGTCGTATTTAAAATTTGCGACAGTAAAAAATTAATTTTTGAAAAATTTACTGTAGAAAAGGCAATCCCTGGCGCAATTAAAATTTGCGACAGTAAGAAATTATTTTTTGAAAAATTTACTGTAGAAAAGGCAATCCCTGGGATAATTAAAATTTGCGATAGTAAAAAATTATTTTTTGCAAAATTTACTATAGAAAAGGCAATCCCTGGCATATTTAAAATTTGCGACAGTGAAAAATTAATTTTTGAAAAATTTACTATAGAAAAGGCAATCCCTGGCCCAATTAAAATTTGCGACAGTAAAAAATAAATTTTTGAAAAATTTACTATAGAAAAGGCAATCCCTGGCGTATTTAAAATTTGCGACAGTAAAAAATTATTTTTTGAATAATTTACTATAGAAAAGGCAATCCCTGGCGGATTTAAAATTTGCGACAGTAAAAAATTAATTTGTGAAAAATTTACTATAGAAAAGGCAATCCCTGGCGCAATTAAAACTTGCGACAGTAAAAAATTAATTTTTGAAAAATTTACTATAGAAAAGGAAATCCCTGGCGTAATTAAAATTTGCGACAGTAAAAATTTATTTTTTGAATAATTTACTATAGAAAAGGCAATCCCTGGCGGATTTAAAATTTGCGACAGTAAAAAATTATTTTTTGATTAATTTACTATAGAAAAGGCAATCCCTGGCGTATTTAAAATTTGCGACAGTAAAAAATAAATTTTTGAAAAATTTACTGTAGAAAAGGCAATCCCTGGCGCAATTAAAACTTGCGACAGTAAAAAATTATTTTTTGAAAAATTTACTATAGAAAAGGCAATCCCTGGCGTAATTAAAATTTGCGACAGTAAAAAATTATTTTTTGAAAAATTTACTATAGAAAAGGCAATCCCTGGCGTATTTAAAATTTGCGACAGTAAAAAATTAATTTTTGAAAAATTTACTGTAGAAAAGGCAATCCCTGGCGCAATTAAAATTTGCGACAGTAAGAAATTATTTTTTGAAAAATTTACTGTAGAAAAGGCAATCCCTGGGATAATTAAAATTTGCGATAGTAAAAAATTATTTTTTGCAAAATTTACTATAGAAAAGGCAATCCCTGGCATATTTAAAATTTGCGACAGTAAAAAATTAATTTTTGAAAAATTTACTATAGAAAAGGCAATCCCTGGCCCAATTAAAATTTGCGACAGTAAAAAATAAATTTTTGAAAAATTTACTATAGAAAAGGCAATCCCTGGCGTATTTAAAATTTGCGACAGTAAAAAATTAATTTTTGAAAAATTTACTATAGAAAAGGCAATCCCTGGCGTATTTAAAATTTGCGACAGTATAAAATTATTTTTTGAAAAATTTACTATAGAAAAGGCAATCCCTGGCGCAATTAAAATTTGCGACAGTAAAAAATTAATTTTTGAAAAATTTACTGTAGAAAAGGCAATCCCTGGCGCAATTAAAATTTGCGACAGTAAAAAATTATTTTTTGAAAAATTTACTGTAGAAAAGGCAATCCCTGGCGCAATTAAAATTTGCGACAGTAAAAAATTATTTTTTGAATAATTTACTATAGAAAAGGCAATCCCTGGCGGATTTAAAATTTGCGACAGTAAAAAATTAATTTGTGAAAAATTTACTATAGAAAAGGCAATCCCTGGCGCAATTAAAACTTGCGACAGTAAAAAATTAATTTTTGAAAAATTTACTATAGAAAAGGAAATCCCTGGCGTAATTAAAATTTGCGACAGTAAAAAATTATTTTTTGAATAATTTACTATAGAAAAGGCAATCCCTGGCGGATTTAAAATTTGCGACAGTAAAGAATTATTTTTTGAATAATTTACTATAGAAAAGGCAAACCCTGGCGCAATTAAAATTTGCGACAGTAGAAAATTATTTTTTGAAAAATTTACTATAGAAAAGGCAATCCCTGGCGTATTTAAAATTTGCGACAGTAAAAGATTATTTTTTGAATAATTTACTATAGAACAGGCAATCCCTGGCGCAATTAAAATTTGCGACAGTAGAAAATTATTTTTTGAAAAATTTACTGTAGAAAAGGCAATCCCTGGCGTAATTAAAATTTGCGACAGTAAAAAATTATTTTTTGAAAAATTTTCTATAGAAAAGGCAATCCCTGGCATATTTCAAATTTCCGACAGAAAAAATTAATTTTTGTAAAATTTACTGTAGAAAAGGCAATCCCTGGCGCTATTAAAATTTGCGACAATAAAAAATTATTTTTTGAAAAATTTACTGTAGAAAAGGCAATCCCTGGCGTAATTAAAATTTGCGACAGTAAAAAATTATTTTTTGCAAAATTTACTATAGAAAAGGCAATCTCTGGCTTATTTAAAATTTGCGACAGTAAAAAATTAATTTTTGAAAAATTTACTATAGAAAAGGCAATCCCTGGTGCAATTAAAATTTGCGACAGTAAAAAATTAATTTTTAAAAAATTTACTATAGAAAAGGCAACCCTGGCGTGTTTAAAATTTGCGAGAGTAAAAAATTAATTTTTGAAAAGTTTACTATAGAAAAGGCAATCCCTGGCATATTTAAAATTTGCGACAGTAAAAAAATTAATTTTTGAAAAATTTACTATAGAAAAGGCAATCCCTGGCGCAATTAAAATTTGCGAGAGTAAAAAACTATTTTTTGAATAATTTACTATAGAAAAGGCAATCCCTGGCGTAATTAAAAATTGCGACAGTAAAAAATTATTTTTTGAAAAATTTACTATAGAATAGGCAATCCCTGGCTTAATTAAAATTTGCGACAGTATAAAATTAATTTTTGAAAAATTTACTGTAGAAAAGGCAATCTTTGGCGCATTTAAAGTTTGCGACAGTAAAAAATTATTTTTTGAAAAATTTACTGTAGAAAAGGCAATCCCTGGCGCAATTAAAATTTGCGACAGTAAAAAATTATTTTTTGAAAAATTTACTGTAGAAAAGGCAATCCCTGGCGTAATTAAAATTTGAGACAGTAAAAAATTAATTTGTGAAAAATTTACTATAGAACAGGCAATCCCTGGCGCAATTAAAATTTGCGACAGTAAAAAATTATTTTTTGAAAAATTTACTATAGAAAAGGCAATCCCTGGCGTAATTAAAATTTGCGACAGTAAAAAATTATTTTTTGAAAAATTTACTATAGAAAAGGCAATCCCTGGCGTATTTAAAATTTTCGACAGTAAAAAATTAATTTTTGAAAAATTTACTGTAGAAAAGGCAATCCCTGGCGCAATTAAAATTTGCGACAGTAAGAAATTATTTTTGAAAAATTTACTGTAGAAAAGGCAATCCCTGGCATAATTAAAATTTGCGATAGTAAAAAATTATTTTTTGCAAAAATTACTATAGAAAAGGCAATCCCTGGCATATTTAAAATTTGCGACAGTAAAAAATTAATTTTTGAAAAATTTACTATAGAAAAGGCAATCCCTGCCCCAATTAAAATTTGCGACAGTAAAAAATAATTTTTTGAAAAATTTACTATAGAAAAGGCAATCCCTGGCGTATTTAAAATTTGCGACAGTAAAAAATTAATTTTTGAAAAATTTACTATAGCAAAGGCAATCCCTGGCGTATTTAAAATTTGCGACAGTAACAAATTAATTTTTGAAAAATTTACTGTAGAAAAGGCAATCCCTGGCGCATTTAAAGTTTGCGACAGTAAAAAATTATTTTTTGAAAAATTTACTGTAGAAAAGGCAATCCCTGGCGCAATTAAAATTTGCGACAGTAAAAAATTATTTTTTGAAAAATTTACTGTAGAAAAGGCAATCCCTGGCGCAATTAAAATTTGCGACAGTAAAAAATTAATTTTTGAAAAATTTACTGTAGAAAAGGCAATCCCTGGCGCAATTAAAATTTGCGACAGTAAAAAATTATTTTTTGAAAAATTTACTGTAGAAAAGGCAATCCCTGGCGCAATTAAAATTTGCGACAGTAAAAAATTATTTTTTGTATAATTTACTATAGAAAAGGCAATCCCTGGCGGATTTAAAATTTGCGACAGTAAAAAATTATTTTTTGAATAATTTACTATAGAAAAGGCAATCCCTGGCGTATTTAAAATTTGCGACAGTAAAAGATTATTTTTTGAATAATTTACTATAGAACAGGCAATCCCTGGCGCAATTAAAATTTGCGACAGTAGAAAATTATTTTTTGAAAAATTTACTATAGAAAAGGCAATCCCTGGCGTAATTAAAATTTGCGACAGTAAAAAATTATTTTTTGAAAAATTTTCTATAGAAAAGGCAATCCCTGGCATATTTCAAATTTCCGACAGAAAAAATTAATTTTTGTAAAATTTACTGTAGAAAAGGCAATCCCTGGCGCTATTAAAATTTGCGACAATAAAAAATTATTTTTTGAAAAATTTACTGTAGAAAAGGCAATCCCTGGCGTAATTAAAATTTGCGACAGTGAAAAATTATTTTTTGCAAAATTTACTATAGAAAAGGCAATCTCTGGCTTATTTAAAATTTGCGACAGTAAAAAATTAATTTTTGAAAAATTTACTATAGAAAAGGCAATCCCTGGTGCAATTAAAATTTGCGACAGTAAAAAATTAATTTTTAAAAAATTTACTATAGAAAAGGCAACCCTGGAGTATTTAAAATTTGCGAGAGTAAAAAATTAATTTTTGAAAAGTTTACTATAGAAAAGGCAATCCCTGGCATATTTAAAATTTGCGACAGTAAAAAAATTAATTTTTGAAAAATTTACTATAGAAAAGGCAATCCCTGGCGCAATTAAAATTTGCGAGAGTAAAAAACTATTTTTTGAATAATTTACTATAGAAAAGGCAATCCCTGGCGTAATTAAAAATTGCGACAGTAAAAAATTATTTTTTGAAAAATTTACTATAGAATAGGCAATCCCTGGCTTAATTAAAATTTGCGACAGTATAAAATTAATTTTTGAAAAATTTACTGTAGAAAAGGCAATCCCTGGCGCAATTAAAATTTGCGACAGTAGAAAATTATTTTTTGAAAAATTTACTATAGAAAAGGCAATCCCTGGCGTAATTAAAATTTGCGACAGTAAAAAATTATTTTTTGAAAAATTTTCTATAGAAAAGGCAATCCCTGGCATATTTCAAATTTCCGACAGAAAAAATTAATTTTTGTAAAATTTACTGTAGAAAAGGCAATCCCTGGCGCTATTAAAATTTGCGACAATAAAAAATTATTTTTTGAAAAATTTACTGTAGAAAAGGCAATCCCTGGCGTAATTAAAATTTGCGACAGTGAAAAATTATTTTTTGCAAAATTTACTATAGAAAAGGCAATCTCTGGCTTATTTAAAATTTGCGACAGTAAAAAATTAATTTTTGAAAAATTTACTATAGAAAAGGCAATCCCTGGTGCAATTAAAATTTGCGACAGTAAAAAATTAATTTTTAAAAAATTTACTATAGAAAAGGCAACCCTGGCGTATTTAAAATTTGCGAGAGTAAAAAATTAATTTTTGAAAAGTTTACTATAGAAAAGGCAATCCCTGGCATATTTAAAATTTGCGACAGTAAAAAAATTAATTTTTGAAAAATTTACTATAGAAAAGGCAATCCCTGGCGCAATTAAAATTTGCGAGAGTAAAAAACTATTTTTTGAATAATTTACTATAGAAAAGGCAATCCCTGGCGTAATTAAAAATTGCGACAGTAAAAAATTATTTTTTGAAAAATTTACTATAGAATAGGCAATCCCTGGCTTAATTAAAATTTGCGACAGTATAAAATTAATTTTTGAAAAATTTACTGTAGAAAAGGCAATCTTTGGCGCATTTAAAGTTTGCGACAGTAAAAAATTATTTTTTGAAAAATTTACTGTAGAAAAGGCAATCCCTGGCGCAATTAAAATTTGCGACAGTAAAAAATTATTTTTTGAAAAATTTACTGTAGAAAAGGCAATCCCTGGCGTAATTAAAATTTGCGACAGTAAAAAATTAATTTGTGAAAAATTTACTATAGAACAGGCAATCCCTGGCGCAATTAAAATTTGCGACAGTAAAAAATTATTTTTTGAAAAATTTACTATAGAAAAGGCAATCCCTGGCGTAATTAAAATTTGCGACAGTAAAAAATTATTTTTTGAAAAATTTACTATAGAAAAGGCAATCCCTGGCGTATTTAAAATTTGCGACAGTAAAAAATTAATTTTTGAAAAATTTACTGTAGAAAAGGCAATCCCTGGCGCAATTAAAATTTGCGACAGTAAGAAATTATTTTTTGAAAAATTTACTGTAGAAAAGGCAATCCCTGGCATAATTAAAATTTGCGATAGTAAAAAATTATTTTTTGCAAAATTTACTATAGAAAAGGCAATCCCTGGCATATTTAAAATTTGCGACAGTAAAAAATTAATTTTTGAAAAATTTACTATAGAAAAGGCAATCCCTGGCCCAATTAAAATTTGCGACAGTAAAAAATAATTTTTTGAAAAATTTACTATAGAAAAGGCAATCCCTGGCGTATTTAAAATTTGCGACAGTAAAAAATTAATTTTTGAAAAATTTACTATAGAAAAGGCAATCCCTGGCGTATTTAAAATTTGCGACAGTAACAAATTAATTTTTGAAAAATTTACTGTAGAAAAGGCAATCCCTGGCGCATTTAAAGTTTGCGACAGTAAAAAATTATTTTTTGAAAAATTTACTGTAGAAAAGGCAATCCCTGGCGCAATTAAAATTTGCGACAGTAAAAAATTATTTTTTGAAAAATTTACTGTAGAAAAGGCAATCCCTGGCGTAATTAAAATTTGCGACAGTAAAAAATTAATTTGTGAAAAATTTACTATAGAACAGGCAATCCCTGGCGCAATTAAAATTTGCGACAGTAAAAAATTATTTTTTGAAAAATTTACTATAGAAAAGGCAATCCCTGGCGTAATTAAAATTTGCGACAGTAAAAAATTATTTTTTGAAAAATTTACTATAGAAAAGGCAATCCCTGGCGTATTTAAAATTTGCGACAGTAAAAAATTAATTTTTGAAAAATTTACTGTAGAAAAGGCAATCCCTGGCGCAATTAAAATTTGTGACAGTAAGAAATTATTTTTTGAAAAATTTACTGTAGAAAAGGCAATCCCTGGGATAATTAAAATTTGAGATAGTAAAAAATTATTTTTTGCAAAATTTACTATAGAAAAGGCAATCCCTGGCATATTTAAAATTTGCGACAGTAAAAAATTAATTTTTGAAAAATTTACTATAGAAAAGGCAATCCCTGGCCCAATTAAAATTTGCGACAGTAAAAAATAAATTTTTGAAAAATTTACTATAGAAAAGGCAATCCCTGGCGTATTTAAAATTTGCGACAGTAAAAAATTAATTTTTGAAAAATTTACTATAGAAAAGGCAATCCCTGGCGTATTTAAAATTTGCGACAGTAAAAAAATTAATTTTTGAAAAATTTACTATAGAAAAGGCAATCCCTGGCGTATTTAAAATTTGCGACAGTATAAAATTAATTTTTGAAAAATTTACTGTAGAAAAGTCAATCCCTGGCGCAATTAAAATTTGTGACAGTAAAAAATTATTTTTTGAAAAATTTACTGTAGAAAAGGCAATCCCTGACGCAATTAAAATTTGCGACAGTAAAAAATTATTTTTTGAAAAATTTACTGTAGAAAAGGCAATCCCTGGTGTAATTAAAATTTGCGACAGTAAAAAATTAATTTGTGAAAAATTTACTATAGAAAAGGCAATCCCTGGCGCAATTAAAATTTGCGACAGTAAAAAATTATTTTTTGAAAAATTTACTATAGAAAAGGCAATCCCTGGCGTAATTAAAATATGCGACAGTAAAAATTAATTTTTGAATAATTTACTATAGAAAAGGCAATCCCTGGCGTATTTAAAATTTGCGACAGTAAAAAATTATTTTTTGAATAATTTTCTATAGAAAAGGCAATCCCTGGCGCAATTAAAATTTGCGACAGTAAAAAATTATTTTTTGAAAAATTTACTATAGAAAAGGCAATCCCTGGCGTAATTAAAATTTGCGACAGTATAAAATTAATTTTTGAAAAATTTACTGTAGAAAAGGCAATCCCTGGCGCAATTAAAGTTTACGACAGTAAAAAATTATTTTTTGAAAAATTTACTGTAGAAAAGGCAATCCCTGGCGCAATTAAAATTTGCGACAGTAAAAAATTATTTTTTGAAAAATTTACTGTAGAAAAGGCGATCCCTGGCGTAATTAAAATTTGCGACAGTAAAAAATTAATTTGTGAAAAATTTACTATAGAAAAGGCAATCCCTGGCGCAATTAAAATTTGCGACAGTAAAAAATTATTTTTTGAAAAATTTACAATAGAAAAGGCAATGCCTGGCGTAATTAAAATTTGCGACAGTAAAAAATTGTTTTATGAAAAATTTGCTATAAAAAAGGCAATCCCTGGCGTATTTAAAATTTGCGACAGTAAAAAATTAATTTTTGAAAAATTTACTGTAGAAAAGGCAATGCCTGGCGCAATTAAAATTTGCGACAGTAAAAAATTATTTTTTGAATAATTTACTATAGAAAAGGCAATCCCTGGCATATTTAAAATTTGCGACAGTAAAAAATTAAATTTTGAAAAATTTACTATAGAAAAGGCAATCCCTGGCGCAATTAAAATTTGCGACAGTAAAAAATTAATTTTTGAAAAATTTACTATAAAAAGGCAATCCCTGGCGTAATTAAAATTTGCGAAAGTAAAAAATTAATTTTTGAAAAATTTACTATAGAAAAGGCAATCCCTGGCGGAATTAAAATTTGCGACAGTAAAAAATTATTTTTTGAAAAATTTACTGTAGAAAAGGCAATCCCTGGCGTAATTAAAATTCGCGACAGCAAAAAATTAATTTTTGAAAAATTTACTATAGAAAAGGCAATTCCTGGCGTATTTAAAATTTGCGACAGTATAAAATTAATTTTTGAAAAATTTACTGTAGAAAAGGCAATGCCTGGCGCAATTAAAATTTGCGACAGTAAAAAGTTAATTTTTGAAAAATTTACTATAGAAAAGGCAATCCCTGGCGTAATTAAAATTTGGGACAGTAAAAAATTATCTTTTGCAAAATTTACTATAGAAAAGGCAATCCCTGGCGTATTTAAAATTTGCGACAGTAAAAAATTAAATTTTGACAAATTTACGGTAGAAAAGGCAATCCCTGGCGCAATTAAATATTGCGACAGTAGAAAACTAATTTTTGAAAAAATTTACTGTAGAAAAGGCAATCCCTGGCGAAATTAAAATTTGCGGCAGTAAAAAATTAGTTTTTGAATAATTTACTATAGAAAAGGAAATCCCTGGCGCAATTAAAATTTGCGACAGTAAAAAATCATTTTTTGAATAATTTACTATAGAAAAGGCAATCCCTGGCGCAATTAAAATTTACGACAGTAAACAATTAATTTTTGAAAAATTTACTATAGAAAAGGCAATCCCTGGCGTAATTAAAATTCGCGACAGCAAAAAATTATTTTTTGAAAAATTTACTATAGAAAAGGCAATCCCTGGCGCAATTAAAAGTTGCGACAGTAAAAAATTAAATTTTGAAAAATTTACTATAGAAAAGGAAATCCCTGGCGTAATTAAAATTTGCGACAGTAAAAAATTAAATTTTGAAAAATTTACTGTAGAAAAGGCAATCCCTGGCGCAATTAAAATTTGCGACAGTGGAAAATTATTTTTTGAAAAATTTACTATAGAAAAGGCAATCCCTGGCGCAATTAAAATTTGCGATAGTAAAAAATTATTTTTTGCAAAATTTACTATAGAAAAGGCAATCCCTGGCGTATTTAAAATTAACGACAGTAAAAAATTATTTTTTGAATAATTTACTATAGAAAAGGCAATCCCTGGCGTATTTAAAATTTGCGACAGTAAAAAATTATTTTTTGAATAATTTACTATAGAAAAGGCAATTCCTGGCGCAATTAAAATTTGCGAGAGTAAAAAATTATTTTTTGAATAATTTACTATAGAAAAGGCAATCCCTGGCGTATTTAAAATTTGCGACAGTAAAAAATTAAATTTTGAAAAATTTACTATAGAAAAGGCAATCCCTGGCGCAATTAAAATTTGCGACAGTAAAAAATTAATTTTTGAAAAATTTACTACAGAAAAGGCAATCCCTGGCGTATTTAAAATTTGCGACAGTAAAAAATTAATTTTTGAAAATTTGCTATACAAATGGCAATCGCTGGCGCATTTAAAATTTGCGACAGTAAAAAATTATTTTTTGAAAAATTTACTGTAGAAAAGGCAATCCCTGGCGCAATTAAAATTTGCGACAGTAAAAAATTAATTTGTGAAAAATTTACTATAGAAAAGGCAATCCCTGGCGTAATTAAAATTTGCGACAGTAAAAAATTAGTTTTTGAAAAATTTTCTGTAGAAAAGGCAATCCCTGGCGTAATTAAAATTTGCGACAGTAAAAAATTAGTTTTTGAATAATTTACTATAGAAAAGGCAATCCCTGGCGCAATTAAAATATGCGACAGTAAAAAATCATTTTTTGAATAATTTACTATAGAAAAGGCAATCCCTGGCGCAATTAAAATTTACGACAGTAAACAATTATTTTTTGAATAATTTACTATAGAAAAGGCAATCCCTGGCGCAATTAAAATTTGCGACAGTAAAAAATTATTTTTTGAAAAATTTACTATAGAAAAGGCAATCCCTGGCGTAATTAAAATTTGCGACAGTAAAAAATTATTTTTTGAAAAATTTACTATAGAAAAGGCAATCCCTGGCCTATTTAAAATTTGCGACAGTAGAAAATTATTTTTTGAAAAATTTACTATAGAAAAGGTAATCCCTGGCGTAATTAAAATTTGCGACAGTAAAAAATTATTTTTTGAAAAATTTACTATAGCAAAGGCAATCCCTGGCGTATTTAAAATTTGCGACAGTAGAAAATTATTTTTTGAAAAATTTACTATAGAAAAGGCAATCCCTGGCGTAATTAAAGTTTGCGACAGTAAAAAATTATTGTTTGAAAAATTTACTGTAGAAAAGGCAATCCCTGGCGTATTTAAAATTTGCGATGGTAAAAAATTATTTTTGAATAATTTACTATAGAAAAGGCAATCCCTGGCGCAATTAAAATTTGCGACAGTAGAAAATTATTTTTTGAATAATTTACTATAGAAAAGGCAATCCCTGGCGCAATTAAAATTTGCGACAGTAAAAAATTATTTTTTGAATAATTTACTATAGAAAAGGCAATCCCTGGCGTAATTAAAATTTTCGACAGTAAAAAATTAATTTTTGAAAAATTTACTATAAAGGTAATCCCTGGCGCAATTAAAATTTGCGACAGTAAAAAATTATTTTTTGAAAAATTTACTATAGAAAAGGCAATCCCTGGCGTAATTAAAATTTGCGACAGTAAAAAATTATTTTTTGAAAAATTTACTATAGAAAAGGCAATCCCTGGCCTATTTAAAATTTGCGACAGTAGAAAATTATTTTTTGAAAAATTTACTATAGAAAAGGTAATCCCTGGCGTAATTAAAATTTGCGACAGTAAAAAATTATTTTTTGAAAAATTTACTATAGCAAAGGCAATCCCTGGCGTATTTAAAATTTGCGACAGTAGAAAATTATTTTTTGAAAAATTTACTATAGAAAAGGCAATCCCTGGCGTAATTAAAGTTTGCGACAGTAACAAATTATTGTTTGAAAAATTTACTGTAGAAAAGGCAATCCCTGGCGTATTTAAAATTTGCGATGGTAAAAAATTATTTTTGAATAATTTACTATAGAAAAGGCAATCCCTGGCGCAATTAAAATTTGCGACAGTAGAAAATTATTTTTTGAATAATTTACTATAGAAAAGGCAATCCCTGGCGCAATTAAAATTTGCGACAGTAAAAAATTATTTTTTGAATAATTTACTATAGAAAAGGCAATCCTTGGCGTATTTAAAATTTGCGACAGTAAAAAATTATTTTTTGAATAATTTACTATAGAAAAGGCAATCCCTGGCGCAATTAAAATTTGCGACAGTAAAAAATTATTTTTTGAATAATTTACTATAGAAAAGGCAATCCCTGGCGTAATTAAAATTTTCGACAGTAAAAAATTAATTTTTGAAAAATTTTCTATAGAAAAGGTAATCCCTGGCGCAATTAAAATTTGCGACAGTAAAAAATTATTTTTTGAAAAATTTACTATAGAAAAGGCAATCCCTGGCGTAATTAAAATTTGCGACAGTAAAAAAGTATTTTTTGAAAAATTTACTATAGAAAAGGCAATCCCTGGCGAATTTAAAATTTGCGACAGTAAAAAATTATTTTTTGAAAAATTTACTATAGAAAAGGCAATCCCTGGCGTATTTGAAATTTGCAACAGTAAAAAATTAATTTTTGAAAAATTTACTGTAGAAAAGGCAATCCCTGGCGCAATTAAAATTTGCGACAGTAAAAAATTATTTTTTGAAAAATTTACTATAGAAAAGGCAATCCCCGGCGCAATTAAAATTTGCGACAGTAGAAAATTATTTTTTGCAAAATTTACTATAGAAAAGGCAATCCCTGGCGCAATTAAAATGTCCGACAGTAAAAAATTATTTTTTGAATAATTTACTATAGAAAAGGCAATCCCTGGCGCAATTAAAATTTGCGACAGTAAAAAATTATTTTTTGAATAATTTACTATAGAAAAGGCAATCCCTGGCGCAATTAAAATTTGCGACAGTAAAAAATTATTTTTTGAATAATTTACTATAGAAAAGGCAATCCTTGGCGTATTTAAAATTTGCGACAGTAAAAAATTATTTTTTGAATAATTTACTATAGAAAAGGCAATCCTTGGCGCAATTAAAATTTGCGACAGTAGAAAATTATTTTTTGAATAATTTACTATAGAAAAGGCAATCCCTGGCGCAATTAAAATTTGCGACAGTAGAAAATTATTTTTTGAAAAATTTACTATAGAAAAGGCAATCCCTGGCGTAATTAAAATTTTCGACAGTAAAAAATTAATTTTTGAAAAATTTACTATAGAAAAGGCAATCCCTGGCGTATTTAAGATTTGCGACAGTAAAAAATTATTTTTTGAATAATTTACTATAGAAAAGGCAATCCTTGGCGCAATTAAAATTTGCGACAGTAGAAAATTATTTTTTGAATAATTTACTATAGAAAAGGCAATCCCTGGCGCAATTAAAATTTGCGACAGTAGAAAATTATTTTTTGAAAAATTTACTATAGAAAAGGCAATCCCTGGTGTAATTAAAATTTTCGACAGTAAAAAATTAATTTTTGAAAAATTTACTATAGAAAAGGCAATCCCTGGCGTAATTAAAATTTGCGACAGTAAAAAATTATTTTTTGAAAAATTTACTATAGAAAAGGCAATCCCTGGCGTATTTAAAATTTGCGACAGTAGAAAATTATTTTTTGAAAAATTTACTATAGAAAAGGCAATCCCTGGCGTAATTAAAATTTGCGACAGTAAAAAATTATTTTTTGAAAAATTTACTGTATAAAAGGCAATCCCTGGCGTATTTCAAATTTGCGACAGTAAAAAATTATTTTTTGAATAATTTAGTATAGAAAAGGCAATCCCTGGCGCAATTAAAATTTGCGACAGTAGTAAATTATTTTTTGAAAAATTTACTATAGAAAGGGCAATCCCTGGCGTAATTATAACTTGCGACAGTAAAAAATATTTTTTGAAAAATTTACTGTAGAAAAGGCAATCCCTGCGCAATTAAAATTTGCGACAGTAAAAAACTAATTTTTGAAAAATTTACTATAGAAACGGCAATCCCTGGCGTATTTAAAATTTGCGACAGTAGTAAATTATTTTTTGAAAAAATTACTATAGAAAGGGCAATCCCTGGCGTAATTATAACTTGCGACAGTAAAAAATATTTTTTGAAAAATTTACTGTAGAAAAGGCAATCCCTGCGCAATTAAAATTTGCGACAGTAAAAAACTAATTTTTGAAAAATTTACTATAGAAAAGGCAATCCCTGGCGCAATTAAAATTTGCGACAGTAGAAAATTATTTTTTGAAAAATTTACTATAGAAAAGGCAATCCCTGGCGTAATTAAAATTTTCGACAGTAAAAAATTAATTTTTGAAAAATTTACTATAGAAAAGGCAATCCCTGGCGTAATTAAAATTTGCGACAGTAAAAAATTATTTTTTGAAAAATTTACTATAGAAAAGGCAATCCCTGGCGTATTTAAAATTTGCGACAGTAAAAAATTATTTTTTGAATAATTTACTATAGAAAAGGCAATCCCTGGCGCAATTAAAATTTTCGACAGTAAAAAATTAATTTTTGAAAAATTTACTATAGAAAAGGCAATCCCTGGCGTATTTAAAATTTGCGACAGTAAAAAATTATTTTTTGAATAATTTACTATAGAAAAGGCAATCCCTGGCGCAATTAAAATTTGCGACAGTAAAAAATTATTTTTTGAATAATTTACTATAGAAAAGGCAATCCCTGGCGTAATTAAAATTTTCGACAGTAAAAAATTAATTTTTGAAAAATTTACTATAGAAAAGGTAATCCCTGGCGCAATTAAAATTTGCGACAGTAAAAAATTATTTTTTGAATAATTTACTATAGAAAAGGCAATCCCTGGCGCAATTAAAATTTGCGACAGTAAAAAATTATTTTTTGAATAATTTACTATAGAAAAGGCAATCCCTGGCGCAATTAAAATTTGCGACAGTAAAAAATTATTTTTTGAAAAATTTACTATAGGAAAGGCAATCCCTGGCGTAATTAAAATTTTCGACAATAAAAAATTAATTTTTGAAAAATTTTCTATAGAAAAGGTAATCCCTGGCGCAATTAAAATTTGCGACAGTAAAAAATTATTTTTTGAAAAATTTACTATAGAAAAGGCAATCCCTGGCGTAATTAAAATTTGCGACAGTAAAAAATAATTTTTTGAAAAATTTACTATAGAAAAGGCAATCCCTGGCGCAATTAAAATTTTCGACAGTAAAAAATTAATTTTTGAAAAATTTACTATAGAAAAGGCAATCCCTGGCGTATTTAAAATTTGCGACAGTAGAAACTTATTTTTTGCAAAATTTACTATAGAAAAGGCAATCCCTGGCGTATTTAAAATTTGCGACAGTAGAAAATTATTTTTTGAAAAATTTACTATAGAAAAGGCAATCCCTGGCGTATTTGAAATTTGCAACAGTAAAAAATTAATTTTTGAAAAATTTACTGTAGAAAAGGCAATCCCTGGCGTAATTAAAATTTGCGAGAGTAAAAAATTATTTTTTGAAAAATTTACTATAGAAAAGGCAATCCCCGGCGCAATTAAAATTTGCGACAGTAGAAAATTATTTTTTGCAAAATTTACTATAGAAAAGGCAATCCCTGGCGCAATTAAAATGTCCGACAGTAAAAAATTATTTTTTGAATAATTTACTATAGAAAAGGCAATCCCTGGCGCAATTAAAATTTGCGACAGTAAAAAATTATTTTTTGAATAATTTACTATAGAAAAGGCAATCCCTGGCGCAATTAAAAGTTGCGAGAGTAAAAAATTATTTTTTGAATAATTTACTATAGAAAAGGCAATCCTTGGCGTATTTAAAATTTGCGACAGTAAAAAATTATTTTTTGAATAATTTACTATAGAAAAGGCAATCCTTGGCGCAATTAAAATTTGCGACAGTAGAAAATTATTTTTTGAATAATTTACTATAGAAAAGGCAATCCCTGGCGCAATTAAAATTTGCGACAGTAGAAAATTATTTTTTGAAAAATTTACTATAGAAAAGGCAATCCCTTGCGTATTTAAAATTTGCGACAGTAAAAAATTATTTTTTGAATAATTTACTATAGAAAAGGCAATCCTTGGCGCAATTAAAATTATTTTTTGAATAATTTACTATAGAAAAGGCAATCCTTGGCGCAATTAAAATTTGCGACAGTAGAAAATTATTTTTTGAATAATTTACTATAGAAAAGGCAATCCCTGGCGCAATTAAAATTTGCGACAGTAGAAAATTAGTTTTTGAAAAATTTACTATAGAAAAGGCAATCCCTGGCGTAATTAAAATTTTCGACAGTAAAAAATTAATTTTTGAAAAATTTACTATAGAAAAGGCAATCCCTGGCGTAATTAAAATTTGCGACAGTAAAAAATTATTTTTTGAAAAATTTACTATATAAAAGGCAATCCCTGGCGTATTTAAAATTTGCGACAGTAGAAAATTATTTTTTGAAAAATTTACTATAGAAAAGGCAATCCCTGGCATAATTATAATTTGCGACAGTAAAAAATTATTTTTTGAAAAATTTACTGTAGAAAAGCCAATCCCTGGCGTATTTAAAATTTGCGACAGTAAAAAATTATTTTTTGAATAATTTAGTATAGAAAAGGCAATCCCTGGCGCAATTAAAATTTGCGACAGTAGAAAATTATTTTTTGAAAAATTTACTATAGAAAGGGCAATCCCTGGCGTAATTATAATTTGCGACAGTAAAAAATATTTTTTGAAAAATTTACTGTAGAAAAGGCAATCCCTGCGCAATTAAAATTTGCGACAGTAAAAAACTAATTTTTGAAAAATTTACTATAGAAACGGCAATCCCTGGGCGTATTTAAAATTTGCGACAGTAGAAAATTATTTTTTGAAAAATTTACTATAGAAAAGGCAATCCCTGGCGTAATTAAAGTTTGCGACAGTAAAAAATTATTGTTTGAAAAATTTACTGTAGAAAAGGCAATCCCTGGCGTATTTAAAATTTGCGATGGTAAAAAATTATTTTTGAATAATTTACTATAGAAAAGGCAATCCCTGGCGCAATTAAAATTTGCGAGAGTAGAAAATTATTTTTTGTATAATTTACTATAGAAAAGGCAATCCCTGGCGCAATTAAAATTAGCGACAGTAAAAAATTATTTTTTGAATATTTTACTATAGAAAAGGCAATCCTTGGCGTATTTAAAATTTGCGACAGTAAAAAATTATTTTTTGAATAATTTACTATAGAAAAGGCAATCCCTGGCGCAATTAAAATTTGCGACAGTAAAAAATTATTTTTTGAATAATTTACTATAGAAAAGGCAATCCCTGGCGTAATTAAAATTTTCGACAGTAAAAAATTAATTTTTGAAAAATTTACTATAGAAAAGGTAATCCCTGGCGCAATTAAAATTTGCGACAGTAAAAAATTATTTTTTGAAAAATTTACTATAGAAACGGCAATCCCTGGCGTAATTAAAATTTGCGACAGTAAAAAATTATTTTTTGAAAAATTTACTATAGAAAAGGCAATCCCTGGCGCAATTAAAATTTTCGACAGTAAAAAATTAATTTTTGAAAAATTTACTATAGAAAAGGCAATCCCTGGCGTATTTAAAATTTGCGACAGTAGAAACTTATTTTTTGCAAAATTTACTATAGAAAAGGCAATCCCTGGCGTATTTAAAATTTGCGACAGTAGGAAATTATTTTTTGAAAAATTTACTATAGAAAAGGCAATCTCTGGCGCAATTAAAATTTGCGACAGTAAAAAATTATTTTTTGAAAAATTTACTATAGAAAAGGCAATCCCCGGCGCAATTAAAATTTGCGACAGTAGAAAATTATTTTTTGCAAAATTTACTATAGAAAAGGCAATCCCTGGCGCAATTAAAATGTCCGACAGTAAAAAATTATTTTTTGAATAATTTACTATAGAAAAGGCAATCCCTGGCGCAATTAAAATTTGCGACAGTAAAAAATTATTTTTTGAATAATTTACTATAGAAAAGGCAATCCCTGGCGCAATTAAAATTTGCGACAGTAAAAAATTATTTTTTGAATAATTTACTATAGAAAAGGCAATCCTTGGCGTATTTAAAATTTGCGACAGTAAAAAATTATTTTTTGAATAATTTACTATAGAAAAGGCAATCCTTGGCGCAATTAAAATTTGCGACAGTAGAAAATTATTTTTTGAATAATTTACTATAGAAAAGGCAATCCCTGGCGCAATTAAAATTTGCGACAGTAGAAAATTATTTTTTGAAAAATTTACTATAGAAAAGGCAATCCCTGGCGTAATTAAAATTTTCGACAGTAAAAAATTAATTTTTGAAAAATTTACTATAGAAAAGGCAATCCCTGGCGTATTTAAAATTTGCGACAGTAAAAAATTATTTTTTGAATAATTTACTATAGAAAAGGCAATCCTTGGCGCAATTAAAATTATTTTTTGAATAATTTTCTATAGAAAAGGCAATCCTTGGCGCAATTAAAATTTGCGATAGTAGAAAATTATTTTTTGAATAATTTACTATAGAAAAGGCAATCCCTGGCGCAATTAAAATTTGCGACAGTAGAAAATTATTTTTTGAAAAATTTACTATAGAAAAGGCAATCCCTGGCGTAATTAAAATTTTCGACAGTAAAAAATTAATTTTTGAAAAATTTACTATAGAAAAGGCAATTCCTGGCGTAATTAAAATTTGCGACAGTAAAAAATTATTTTTTGAAAAATTTACTATATAAAAGGCAATCCCTGGCGTATTTAAAATTTGCGACAGTAGAAAATTATTTTTTGAAAAATTTACTATAGAAAAGGCAATCCCTGGCGTAATTAAAATTTGCGACAGTAAAAAATTATTTTTTGAAAAATTTACTGTAGAAAAGGCAATCCCTGGCGTATTTAAAATTTGCGACAGTAAAAAATTATTTTTTGAATAATTTAGTATAGAAAAGGCAATCCCTGGCGCAATTAAAATTTGCGACAGTAGAAAATTATTTTTTGAAAAATTTACTATAGAAAGGGCAATCCCTGGCGTAATTATAATTTGCGACAGTGAAAAATATTTTTTGAAAAATTTACTGTAGAAAAGGCAATCCCTGCGCAATTAAAATTTGCGACAGTAAAAAACTAATTTTTGAAAAATTTACTATAGAAACGGCAATCCCTGGCGTATTTAAAATTTGCGACAGTAGAAAATTATTTTTTGAAAAATTTACTATAGAAAAGGCAATCCCTGGCGTAATTAAAGTTTGCGACAGTAAAAAATTATTGTTTGAAAAATTTACTGTAGAAAAGGCAATCCCTGGCGTATTTAAAATTTGCGATGGTAAAAAATTATTTTTGAATAATTTACTATAGAAAAGGCAATCCCTGGCGCAATTAAAATTTGCGAGAGTAGAAAATTATTTTTTGTATAATTTACTATAGAAAAGGCAATCCCTGGCGCAATTAAAATTTGCGAAAGTAAAAAATAATTTTTTGAATATTTTACTGTAGAAAAGGCAATCCTTGGCGTATTTAAAATTTGCGACAGTAAAAAATTATTTTTTGAATAATTTACTATAGAAAAGGCAATCCCTGGCGCAATTAAAATTTGCGACAGTAAAAAATTATTTTTTGAATAATTTACTATAGAAAAGGCAATCCCTGGCGTAATTAAAATTTTCGACAGTAAAAAATTAATTTTTGAAAAATTTACTATAGAAAAGGTAATCCCTGGCGCAATTAAAATTTGCGACAGTAAAAAATTATTTTTTGAATAATTTACTATAGAAAAGGCAATCCCTGGCGCAATTAAAATTTGCGACAGTAAAAAATTATTTTTTGAATAATTTACTATAGAAAAGGCAATCCCTGGCGCAATTAAAATTTGCGACAGTAAAAAATTATTTTTTGAAAAATTTACTATAGGAAAGGCAATCCCTGGCGTAATTAAAATTTTCGACAATAAAAAATTAATTTTTGAAAAAATTTCTATAGAAAAGGTAATCCCTGGCGCAATTAAAATTTGCGACAGTAAAAAATTATTTTTTGAAAAATTTACTATAGAAAAGGCAATCCCTGGCGTAATTAAAATTTGCGACAGTAAAAAATAATTTTTTGTAAAATTTACTATAGAAAAGGCAATCCCTGGCGCAATTAAAATTTTCGACAGTAAAAAATTAATTTTTGAAAAATTTACTATAGAAAAGGCAATCCCTGGCGTATTTAAAATTTGCGACAGTAGAAACTTATTTTTTGCAAAATTTACTATAGAAAAGGCAATCCCTGGCGTATTTAAAATTTGCGACAGTAGAAAATTATTTTTTGAAAAATTTACTATAGAAAAGGCAATCCCTGGCGTATTTGAAATTTGCAACAGTAAAAAATTAATTTTTGAAAAATTTACTGTAGAAAAGGCAATCCCTGGCGTAATTAAAATTTGCGAGAGTAAAAAATTATTTTTTGAAAAATTTACTATAGAAAAGGCAATCCCCGGCGCAATTAAAATTTGCGACAGTAGAAAATTATTTTTTGCAAAATTTACTATAGAAAAGGCAATCCCTGGCGCAATTAAAATGTCCGACAGTAAAAAATTATTTTTTGAATAATTTACTATAGAAAAGGCAATCCCTGGCGCAATTAAAATTTGCGACAGTAAAAAATTATTTTTTGAATAATTTACTATAGAAAAGGCAATCCCTGGCGCAATTAAAATTTGCGACAGTAAAAAATTATTTTTTGAATAATTTACTATAGAAAAGGCAATCCTTGGCGTATTTAAAATTTGCGACAGTAAAAAATTATTTTTTGAATAATTTACTATAGAAAAGGTAATCCTTGGCGCAATTAAAATTTGCGACAGTAGAAAATTATTTTTTGAATAATTTACTATAGAAAAGGCAATCCCTGGCGCAATTAAAATTTGCGACAGTAGAAAATTATTTTTTGAAAAATTTACTATAGAAAAGGCAATCCCTTGCGTATTTAAAATTTGCGACAGTAAAAAATTATTTTTTGAATAATTTACTATAGAAAAGGCAATCCCCGGCGCAATTAAAATTTGCGACAGTAGAAAATTATTTTTTGCAAAATTTACTATAGAAAAGGCAATCCCTGGCGCAATTAAAATGTCCGACAGTAAAAAATTATTTTTTGAATAATTTACTATAGAAAAGGCAATCCCTGGCGCAATTAAAATTTGCGACAGTAAAAAATTATTTTTTGAATTTTTACTATAGAAAAGGCAATCCCTGGCGCAATTAAAATTTGCGACAGTAAAAAATTATTTTTTTGAATAATTTACTATAGAAAAGGCAATCCTTGGCGTATTTAAAATTTGCGACAGTAAAAAATTATTTTTTGAATAATTTACTATAGAAAAGGCAATCCTTGGCGCAATTAAAATTTGCGACAGTAGAAAATTATTTTTTGAATAATTTACTATAGAAAAGGCAATCCCTGGCGCAATTAAAATTTGCGACAGTAGAAAATTATTTTTTGAAAAATTTACTATAGAAAAGGCAATCCCTTGCGTATTTAAAATTTGCGACAGTAAAAAATTATTTTTTGAATAATTTACTATAGAAAAGGCAATCCTTGGCGCAATTAAAATTATTTTTTGAATAATTTACTATAGAAAAGGCAATCCTTGGCGCAATTAAAATTTGCGACAGTAGAAAATTATTTTTTGAATAATTTACTATAGAAAAGGCAATCCCTGGCGCAATTAAAATTTGCGACAGTAGAAAATTAGTTTTTGAAAAATTTACTATAGAAAAGGCAATCCCTGGCGTATTTAAAATTTGCGACAGTAGAAACTTATTTTTTGCAAAATTTACTATAGAAAAGGCAATCCCTGGCGTATTTAAAATTTGCGACAGTAGAAAATTATTTTTTGAAAAATTTACTATAGAAAAGGCAATCCCTGGCGTATTTGAAATTTGCAACAGTAAAAAATTAATTTTTGAAAAATTTGCTGTAGAAAAGGCAATCCCTGGCGTAATTAAAATTTGCGAGAGTAAAAAATTATTTTTTGAAAAATTTACTATAGAAAAGGCAATCCCCGGCGCAATTAAAATTTGCGACAGTAGAAAATTATTTTTTGCAAAATTTACTATAGAAAAGGCAATCCCTGGCGCAATTAAAATGTCCGACAGTAAAAAATTATTTTTTGAATAATTTACTATAGAAAAGGCAATCCCTGGCGCAATTAAAATTTGCGACAGTAAAAAATTATTTTTTGAATAATTTACTATAGAAAAGGCAATCCCTGGCGCAATTAAAATTTGCGACAGTAAAAAATTATTTTTTGAATAATTTACTATAGAAAAGGCAATCCTTGGCGTATTTAAAATTTGCGACAGTAAAAAATTATTTTTTGAATAATTTACTATAGAAAAGGCAATCCTTGGCGCAATTAAAATTTGCGACAGTAGAAAATTATTTTTTGAATAATTTACTATAGAAAAGGCAATCCCTGGCGCAATTAAAATTTGCGACAGTAGAAAATTATTTTTTGAAAAATTTACTATAGAAAAGGCAATCCCTTGCGTATTTAAAATTTGCGACAGTAAAAAATTATTTTTTGAATAATTTACTATAGAAAAGGCAATCCTTGGCGCAATTAAAATTATTTTTTGAATAATTTACTATAGAAAAGGCAATCCTTGGCGCAATTAAAATTTGCGACAGTAGAAAATTATTTTTTGAATAATTTACTATAGAAAAGGCAATCCCTGGCGCAATTAAAATTTGCGACAGTAGAAAATTAGTTTTTGAAAAATTTACTATAGAAAAGGCAATCCCTGGCGTAATTAAAATTTTCGACAGTAAAAAATTAATTTTTGAAAAATTTACTATAGAAAAGGCAATCCCTGGCGTAATTAAAATTTGCGAGAGTAAAAAATTATTTTTTGAAAAATTTACTATATAAAAGGCAATCCCTGGCGTATTTAAAATTTGCGACAGTAGAAAATTATTTTTTGAAAAATTTACTATAGAAAAGGCAATCCCTGGCGTAATTATAATTTGCGACAGTAAAAAATTATTTTTTGAAAAATTTACTGTAGAAAAGGCAATCCCTGGCGTATTTAAAATTTGCGACAGTAGAAAATTATTTTTTGAAAAATTTACTATAGAAAAGGCAATCCCTGGCGTAATTAAAGTTTGCGACAGTAAAAAATTATTGTTTGAAAAATTTACTGTAGAAAAGGCAATCCCTGGCGTATTTAAAATTTGCGATGGTAAAAAATTATTTTTGAATAATTTACTATAGAAAAGGCAATCCCTGGCGCAATTAAAATTTGCGAGAGTAGAAAATTATTTTTTGTATAATTTACTATAGAAAAGGCAATCCCTGGCGCAATTAAAATTTGCGACAGTAAAAAATTATTTTTTGAATATTTTACTATAGAAAAGGCAATCCTTGGCGTATTTAAAATTTGCGACAGTAAAAAATTATTTTTTGAATAATTTACTATAGAAAGGGCAATCCCTGGCGCAATTAAAATTTGCGACAGTAAAAAATTATTTTTTGAATAATTTACTATAGAAAAGGCAATCCCTGGCGTAATTAAAATTTGCGAGAGTAAAAAATTATTTTTTGAAAAATTTACTATAGAAAAGGCAATCCCCGGCGCAATTAAAATTTGCGACAGTAGAAAATTATTTTTTGCAAAATTTACTATAGAAAAGGCAATCCCTGGCGCAATTAAAATGTCCGACAGTAAAAAATTATTTTTTGAATAATTTACTATAGAAAAGGCAATCCCTGGCGCAATTAAAATTTGCGACAGTAAAAAATTATTTTTTGAATAATTTACTATAGAAAAGGCAATCCCTGGCGCAATTAAAATTTGCGACAGTAAAAAATTATTTTTTGAATAATTTACTATAGAAAAGGCAATCCTTGGCGTATTTAAAATTTGCGACAGTAAAAAATTATTTTTTGAATAATTTACTATAGAAAAGGCAATCCTTGGCGCAATTAAAATTTGCGACAGTAGAAAATTATTTTTTGAATAATTTACTATAGAAAAGGCAATCCCTGGCGCAATTAAAATTTGCGACAGTAGAAAATTATTTTTTGAAAAATTTACTATAGAAAAGGCAATCCCTTGCGTATTTAAAATTTGCGACAGTAAAAAATTATTTTTTGAATAATTTACTATAGAAAAGGCAATCCCCGGCGCAATTAAAATTTGCGACAGTAGAAAATTATTTTTTGCAAAATTTACTATAGAAAAGGCAATCCCTGGCGCAATTAAAATGTCCGACAGTAAAAAATTATTTTTTGAATAATTTACTATAGAAAAGGCAATCCCTGGCGCAATTAAAATTTGCGACAGTAAAAAATTATTTTTTGAATAATTTACTATAGAAAAGGCAATCCCTGGCGCAATTAAAATTTGCGACAGTAAAAAATTATTTTTTGAATAATTTACTATAGAAAAGGCAATCCTTGGCGTATTTAAAATTTGCGACAGTAAAAAATTATTTTTTGAATAATTTACTATAGAAAAGGCAATCCTTGGCGCAATTAAAATTTGCGACAGTAGAAAATTATTTTTTGAATAATTTACTATAGAAAAGGCAATCCCTGGCGCAATTAAAATTTGCGACAGTAGAAAATTATTTTTTGAAAAATTTACTATAGAAAAGGCAATCCCTTGCGTATTTAAAATTTGCGACAGTAAAAAATTATTTTTTGAATAATTTACTATAGAAAAGGCAATCCTTGGCGCAATTAAAATTATTTTTTGAATAATTTACTATAGAAAAGGCAATCCTTGGCGCAATTAAAATTTGCGACAGTAGAAAATTATTTTTTGAATAATTTACTATAGAAAAGGCAATCCCTGGCGCAATTAAAATTTGCGACAGTAGAAAATTAGTTTTTGAAAAATTTACTATAGAAAAGGCAATCCCTGGCGTATTTAAAATTTGCGACAGTAGAAACTTATTTTTTGCAAAATTTACTATAGAAAAGGCAATCCCTGGCGTATTTAAAATTTGCGACAGTAGAAAATTATTTTTTGAAAAATTTACTATAGAAAAGGCAATCCCTGGCGTATTTGAAATTTGCAACAGTAAAAAATTAATTTTTGAAAAATTTGCTGTAGAAAAGGCAATCCCTGGCGTAATTAAAATTTGCGAGAGTAAAAAATTATTTTTTGAAAAATTTACTATAGAAAAGGCAATCCCCGGCGCAATTAAAATTTGCGACAGTAGAAAATTATTTTTTGCAAAATTTACTATAGAAAAGGCAATCCCTGGCGCAATTAAAATGTCCGACAGTAAAAAATTATTTTTTGAATAATTTACTATAGAAAAGGCAATCCCTGGCGCAATTAAAATTTGCGACAGTAAAAAATTATTTTTTGAATAATTTACTATAGAAAAGGCAATCCCTGGCGCAATTAAAATTTGCGACAGTAAAAAATTATTTTTTGAATAATTTACTATAGAAAAGGCAATCCTTGGCGTATTTAAAATTTGCGACAGTAAAAAATTATTTTTTGAATAATTTACTATAGAAAAGGCAATCCTTGGCGCAATTAAAATTTGCGACAGTAGAAAATTATTTTTTGAATAATTTACTATAGAAAAGGCAATCCCTGGCGCAATTAAAATTTGCGACAGTAGAAAATTATTTTTTGAAAAATTTACTATAGAAAAGGCAATCCCTTGCGTATTTAAAATTTGCGACAGTAAAAAATTATTTTTTGAATAATTTACTATAGAAAAGGCAATCCTTGGCGCAATTAAAATTATTTTTTGAATAATTTACTATAGAAAAGGCAATCCTTGGCGCAATTAAAATTTGCGACAGTAGAAAATTATTTTTTGAATAATTTACTATAGAAAAGGCAATCCCTGGCGCAATTAAAATTTGCGACAGTAGAAAATTAGTTTTTTAAAAATTTACTATAGAAAAGGCAATCCCTGGCGTAATTAAAATTTTCGACAGTAAAAAATTAATTTTTGAAAAATTTACTATAGAAAAGGCAATCCCTGGCGTAATTAAAATTTGCGAGAGTAAAAAATTATTTTTTGAAAAATTTACTATATAAAAGGCAATCCCTGGCGTATTTAAAATTTGCGACAGTAGAAAATTATTTTTTGAAAAATTTACTATAGAAAAGGCAATCCCTGGCGTAATTATAATTTGCGACAGTAAAAAATTATTTTTTGAAAAATTTACTGTAGAAAAGGCAATCCCTGGCGTATTTAAAATTTGCGACAGTAGAAAATTATTTTTTGAAAAATTTACTATAGAAAAGGCAATCCCTGGCGTAATTAAAGTTTGCGACAGTAAAAAATTATTGTTTGAAAAATTTACTGTAGAAAAGGCAATCCCTGGCGTATTTAAAATTTGCGATGGTAAAAAATTATTTTTGAATAATTTACTATAGAAAAGGCAATCCCTGGCGCAATTAAAATTTGCGAGAGTAGAAAATTATTTTTTGTATAATTTACTATAGAAAAGGCAATCCCTGGCGCAATTAAAATTTGCGACAGTAAAAAATTATTTTTTGAATATTTTACTATAGAAAAGGCAATCCTTGGCGTATTTAAAATTTGCGACAGTAAAAAATTATTTTTTGAATAATTTACTATAGAAAGGGCAATCCCTGGCGCAATTAAAATTTGCGACAGTAAAAAATTATTTTTTGAATAATTTACTATAGAAAAGGCAATCCCTGGCGTAATTAAAATTTTCGACAGTAAAAAATTAATTTTTGAAAAATTTACTATAGAAAAGGTAATCCCTGGCGCAATTAAAATTTGCGACAGTAAAAAATTATTTTTTGAAAAATTTACTATAGAAACGGCAATCCCTGGCGTAATTAAAATTTGCGACAGTAAAAAAATATTTTTTGAAAAATTTACTATAGAAAAGGCAATCCCTGGCGCAATTAAAATTTTCGACTGTAAAAAATTAATTTTTGAAAAATTTACTATAGAAAAGGCAATCCCTGGCGTATTTAAAATTTGCGACAGTAGAAACTTATTTTTTGCAAAATTTACTATAGAAAAGGCAATCCCTGGCGTATTTAAAATTTGCGACAGTAGGAAATTATTTTTTGAAAAATTTACTATAGAAAAGGCAATCTCTGGCGCAATTAAAATTTGCGACAGTAAAAAATTATTTTTTGAAAAATTTACTATAGAAAAGGCAATCCCCGGCGCAATTAAAATTTGCGACAGTAGAAAATTATTTTTTGCAAAATTTACTATAGAAAAGGCAATCCCTGGCGCAATTAAAATGTCCGACAGTAAAAAATTATTTTTTGAATAATTTACTATAGAAAAGGCAATCCCTGGCGCAATTAAAATTTGCGACAGTAAAAAATTATTTTTTGAATAATTTACTATAGAAAAGGCAATCCCTGGCGCAATTAAAATTTGCGACAGTAAAAAATTATTTTTTGAATAATTTACTATAGAAAAGGCAATCCTTGGCGTATTTAAAATTTGCGACAGTAAAAAATTATTTTTTGAATAATTTACTATAGAAAAGGCAATCCTTGGCGCAATTAAAATTTGCGACAGTAGAAAATTATTTTTTGAATAATTTACTATAGAAAAGGCAATCCCTGGCGCAATTAAAATTTGCGACAGTAGAAAATTATTTTTTGAAAAATTTACTATAGAAAAGGCAATCCCTGGCGTAATTAAAATTTTCGACAGTAAAAAATTAATTTTTGAAAAATTTACTATAGAAAAGGCAATCCCTGGCGTATTTAAAATTTGCGACAGTAAAAAATTATTTTTTGAATAATTTACTATAGAAAAGGCAATCCTTGGCGCAATTAAAATTATTTTTTGAATAATTTTCTATAGAAAAGGCAATCCTTGGCGCAATTAAAATTTGCGATAGTAGAAAATTATTTTTTGAATAATTTACTATAGAAAAGGCAATCCCTGGCGCAATTAAAACTTGCGACAATAGAAAATTATTTTTTGAAAAATTTACTATAGAAAAGGCAATCCCTGGCGTAATTAAAATTTTCGACAGTAAAAAATTAATTTTTGAAAAATTTACTATAGAAAAGGCAATTCCTGGCGTAATTAAAATTTGCGACAGTAAAAAATTATTTTTGAAAAATTTACTATATAAAAGGCAATCCCTGGCGTAATTAAAATTTGCGACAGTAAAAAATTATTTTTTGAAAAATTTACTGTAGAAAAGGCAATCCCTGGCGTATTTAAAATTTGCGACAGTAAAAAATTATTTTTTGAATAATTTAGTATAGAAAAGGCAATCCCTGGCGCAATTAAAATTTGCGACAGTAGAAAATTATTTTTTGAAAAATTTACTATAGAAAGGGCAATCCCTGGCGTAATTATAATTTGCGACAGTAAAAAATATTTTTTGAAAAATTTACTGTAGAAAAGGCAATCCCTGCGCAATTAAAATTTGCGACAGTAAAAAACTAATTTTTGAAAAATTTACTATAGAAACGGCAATCCCTGGCGTATTTAAAATTTGCGACAGTAGAAAATTATTTTTTGAAAAATTTACTATAGAAAAGGCAATCCCTGGCGTAATTAAAGTTTGCGACAGTAAAAAATTATTGTTTGAAAAATTTACTGTAGAAAAGGCAATCCCTGGCGTATTTAAAATTTGCGATGGTAAAAAATTATTTTGAATAATTTACTATAGAAAAGGCAATCCCTGGCGCAATTAAAATTTGCGAGAGTAGAAAATTATTTTTTGTATAATTTACTATAGAAAAGGCAATCCCTGGCGCAATTAAAATTTGCGAAAGTAAAAAATAATTTTTTGAATATTTTACTGTAGAAAAGGCAATCCTTGGGCGTATTTAAAATTTGCGACAGTAAAAAATTATTTTTTGAATAATTTACTATAGAAAAGGCAATCCCTGGCGCAATTAAAATTTGCGACAGTAAAAAATTATTTTTTGAATAATTTACTATAGAAAAGGCAATCCCTGGCGTAATTAAAATTTTCGACAGTAAAAAATTAATTTTTGAAAAATTTACTGTAGAAAAGGTAATCCCTGGCGCAATTAAAATTTGCGACAGTAAAAAATTATTTTTTGAAAATTTACTATAGAAACGGCAATCCCTGGCGTAATTAAAATTTGCGACAGTAAAAAATTATTTTTTGAAAAATTTACTATAGAAAAGGCAATCCCTGGCGCAATTAAAATTTTCGACAGTAAAAAATTAATTTTTGAAAAATTTACTATAGAAAAGGCAATCCCTGGCGTATTTAAAATTTGCGACAGTA